>VZRW01001017.1:0-24281 GCA_013398125.1 Aegotheles bennettii | reverse complement strand
CCCCCCCCTTTGCTTTTTGGAGTTGTTTATGATTTTTTTTAAAGTTCATCCAAAGACAGGGAACATCATTTTGGCTTCAGTGTTGATATGTGTGTTTCAGTGGGAAGAATGACATGCTACCCTGAAGAATGTCTAGAAAAGACTAATCAACATTGAGTGCAGAGACCTTTTTTTAGACGTAATGAAGATAGTCTGTTTCAAGTCCTCAGTTGCAAAGAGGCTTGATGTTCTGGGCTGTTATGTAGGCTGCAGTGTTTCCTGTGAGTGTTCCCTGTTGTTCTTGGACAGCACAGCCTGAGAGAGATGTGGTGTGTTCAAATGAACTGTGAGTTCACTGGAGCTCCTTTACATTGTAATGATGTAGGATTTGCCTCCTAAAATTCTAGCAGTGCTGTCAGAAATTACTGTGATTAGCTGATGATGATTTGGAAACTGGCATTTTAATACAGCTTCATAGTGAAAAAACGGAACATAATGTCAGCATCCAAAGGCTGAATATTTAAGTGGATAGTCAATTTTTCTAAAATAGGGTAGAATTATTGATGCACGGTGCATTGCTGTATGAAAGGAAATGAGGTGGACTTCTGCTCTAATGAACAGCAGATATGTTTTAAGTAGGGGGATTGTATGTCCCTTTCTATATTGTGAATAAATTCAGTTCAGAATTCTTCATATTGAATGGAGGCATTGGGGTGAGACATCTTTACCTCCCCTTCTGCTTTACTCCAGTCAGGTTTCCCTTGGCCCAGGGATAGAAAAAGTCTTAACGCTAAGTGTCCATGTGGACTTTTGTGGAGGAGAAGTAGCCCAAGGTTATGTTTGCTTACAACAAATCCACAAACCTTTAACATTTGGAGGGAACGTAGAAATGTTGGAAATATGCAGGATGCAGAGGTCATCACATTGAACCATATGGAGCCAGTTCAATTTAGGTTTCAAATGCCTGAATTTAAAGCCAAAAAATTAAACAGTCTTTCTGGGGTCAGTAGGATAGTTTGCAGAGTAGGGCTAGTAGAAAAATTAAGGCAGAATCTTACTCTAAATAATTATGGTTTTGGCTGGCTTATTTATCAGTGGTTGGCTATCGCACAGAAACACTGAGGCGGTGCTCGGGTGGCCATCAACTGGGTTGTATCCTACTCCTAGCTTTTAGGTTTTCTTTGACATGTAACAGAAACCTTATGGTCCATTGTTTCAGCAAACCCCTTTAAGACTTTTCTCTCTGTCTCTCTTATTTTTTTTCTTTTCCCATGCATTTAGTTTACTCCTTTATTTGGAGAAGAGAATTGGAACCTCAGATCTGGAGAAACGGTTTTGATGAAGAAAAATCGTTCAGCATCTCGCATTTGAAGAAAATCATCTGCACCTTGTAAATTATCTAACCTAGACATGAAGGAACGGGAGGAAAATTGTCTTCAACGCTTCATCACATGGTTTAAATATGAATGGACAAACCTATGATCTGGTCCTTGTGCTAGTAGTTGTGGATTAATGCCAACATTAATCAGTCCTTCAAAGGAGAAAAAGAGACAGAACTTCTCTGAGCTGTGCAGCACATAATACTATTTCCATTGGACCCTGCTGTTTGTGAAATTTGAAATGGTTGTCGGCTGTCTTTGTGGTGGTTCGAAGTGCCAGCACCAGCTGCAGGGGAAGCAGACCAGATCTGAAACAGTGAGATGCTTCTGTGAATGAAGATAGAGCAGTATTGCTGCTGAACTCTGCTAACCCAAGCGGGCTTGTCTGTGGGCAGTGCCTACAGCATCTATGAGATCTTATGTTGCATTGTCCTGTGTGCTGTGAGTGACCTTCTGCTTGATAATGAATGGCCCAGTGGTGAAATGTTTTTGCAACAGTGGGGAACAAAAATTGCATCCCCCAAATGCTTCTTGTTCCCTTGCCTCCTGTACTTAACAATTCAAACTGTCCCATTCCTGTTACATTACTTGTTGTAGATATAGTTATTTATTGTTCAGTGCTTGCATGCTAAAAAACGCCTGCAATTGTTTTCATGTTGCAAGGGCTTGTGTGAATTGTTGTATGTTTTGCACATTTTGTATTCGCTGACTTGCTCTGCTGCACAAAGAAAGAAAACTGTTCAATAACAGTTTGAGGTGGGAGGAAGGGTTGGCTTCCTGGTCAGAAATGTGGGGATTACAAGGCAGGATCTTAAATTACACACACACTAAAGGAAGAAGCCATGGAGGTCACTTTCTCAGGCCACCAGCTCCCTAGGTTGCATGTGGTGTGTCTTATAGATGGTGTCCTTGCTACATTTCATTTGTTGGTCATGCCTTTCAATTTCTAATCTGGAAATAGCCAACATCTCTTGCAGGTCTCTCTTTGTGCAGCTTCCTGATTGCAACACAGATACTGTGGAAGAGCTTCTGGATACCAAGCCCAGATGAAGTCATTGTCCAAAGTTATTTATTTATTTATTGGGTTGGAGGAGGGATTACCTACAATATAGCCACATTGACCTGAATGAGTGGAGTATGGTGATTTAAGAAAGAAAAAAAAAAACTCAAGATGGGTTAGTGATGAAGTCTTAAAATAAAAAGAAAAAAGAAAAGCAACAATTTTGCACTGACTGGATTGCCTCATCCATCTGGATTTCAGGTGGTCATCTGAGTGTCCAGGTGTCAAAGACTCAAGCAATCTAGCAAAATTCTTATGGGGATATAAAATGAATTTCAAACCTCTTAATCTTAAAAATAGCCTTCAAACTCTGCTGCCTTTTGTTTTCTTTATCTAGGTGTGTCTTTAAGCACTTGGTTGCTCAGAAGAGTCAGATACAATCCTGAGAAACCGAACTTTGATGTTTTTAAATAGGTTTGCTTATTATCAGTCTGGTCTTGAGACAGAGATGAAGCTACTCTTTTTCTTCTGAATTTCAGAAGCTTGTGTTTCACAGATGCTTTCTTTGCCAGATCCTGTCATGAAGCATGTATTGTATCGTGTTTTTTTCCTAAATGTTTCTGGGGCCAAACTTAGCTGGCATATTCAGTAACATGGTTGGCGTGTGCTGCAGTAAAAATAAACATCTGCATGCATACATGCATGCAAAACAAAAGTCACATTGGTGATGCTTGCCTTTCTCTGTGTGACAGTGATGTAGCTGTATTTGTGAAAGCTTTGTCATCTGAAAGTGTTTACACTAGTCCCTGGAAGTTCCTCTGTGCTGCCTTACATTTGATTTGCTGTTTGGAGTACACCCTTACATTTCAGAGATAGAGTATTTGGAGTTCTGTGAATACTGAGACAACATTGAATAATTAGCAAAGCATTGGTTCTTCTCTCTTAGATGACTTTTAAGCAATAGGAAAAGATCTTAGGGTAGCTCTCCTTTCTGATTCCCTGTACTCCTGTACTTGCACAGGTTGCCCTGTTGAAGTAAACAGCCTTGAATTGTTGTTGCCTTTCGTCTTGTGGATCACTCCCAGAAGTGCAAAGGGAGCCATAAAATTGGACTGCAGTGCTTTGCACGTCCTCTCCTCAGATGCTAGTGACTGCACAAGGTAGAAGAAAGCAGAGAGCAGGGTCCCCAAGAACCCACTGTCTGAATTGGGGCATATATATTTGAGACCTGTTCTCTCCATCAAGCTGCTTGGAGTCCAGACGTGAAGCTGCACTGCGTCTAACTACTTAGCTTATGAAATCTGTTTTGTAGTGCCATGCAGCTTCCAAAAGTGGGATGAATTCTCCGCAGCTGTTTCCAAAGTTGTGGTCTGCTTTCAAGTCCTCCATTAATTCCTGTGTGTAGGCTGAAGGAAGCTGAAGTCAGGGTGGGCCTCTGGCTCTGCAGGGAATACACTAGGCTCTTGCTCTTTGAATTGATGTGGGAATCCTGGCTGGTTAGTTGACCGTTCCAGCCTTGCAAAACACCCCACATTTTGAAGCAAATGCAGTTCACAGTGGACTGCACACACAACCCCTGGCGTAAGACAGGAAGGTTCCTCTTATTTTGCAGGGTGGTTGCTGTAGAAACATATAACAAAGTACAGCCTTCCTCTTCTGGTATAATTGTGCAGCCCCTTTTCTCTGGGTCTGACACCTGTCTGAATAAGAGTGATTAGAGCAGAATAATGTTCCCTTTCCTGGCTATTGAAGATGTGGTTTATGTACTAAAAGAAAACTGTACAAGTGAAGAAGTAAAATGATCTATGTTGTGGTTTTTTTTATTTGCTACTACATCTTAAGGTTTTGTAAAACTTGCGTTTTTTTTTTCACAATGTGAAACTGAAGGTCAATAAATTATTAGAGATTTTCTCTCCATGGAACGTTTATTCTAAGTGTTGTGTCTTCTTCCCTTCCTTCCCCACCCCCAAATGCTTTGAAATCCTTATAATGTCCTTTTCATGTCCTCTTAATAAAAGCACATCGACAACATGCAGTTTACTGCTTTGGTTTAAGCTTCTGCTTCAATTGCACTTCCCTTTCCTTTGTTCTGTTCTGCTGCTGTTACTATGATCTCTATCTCAAAGTTCAGCAGTTAAAACTCAGAGAGCCTCAAAACATTTAAGAACAGGAAATGCAAGTTTGTAGGTGCTTGCAGTACGCTTTAGCTAGTGCCCGATGCGACTTGGAAGTGGAATTAGGCATCTCAAATCCTTCCTAATTATTCTCAAGGCAAAAAGTGCTGGCTGCGTGCAAAACATTCCAGTTGTTCTATATAATGCACGCATATAGCCACACTCTTTGATCTTTTAAGCGCATTTACGTTTTTATGTGTATGCATACGTCTATAAATACTTTTGAATGCTATCGATTTTCTGTATTATCTTAGCGCCTCTCTGGCCTTAAGGTGTTGCTGACTACTCTCCTGGTCTAAAATAATATGCCAGGGGCATTTAGGCACACACCCTGGAAGTTCAGTTGCTGAGGTTTGCTGAGTACTGACCTGCTATCCTGCCTAGAAGAGGATTTCCTTCAAGTGTGCATCTGTTGCTTTGGAACAAAGGAACAGGGCCTTTCTTTCTTGCTTGGGTTATTTCACTACCTACCTTCTCATCCGTTTGCCTATACAGCTCTGAAGGAGGAAGTAAAAGAGAAGGAGGTGTCCACAGGTCAGAGCACAGTGCAGCGAAGATGTTGATGCTTCAGTTGCCATCACTAGCCTGTACAGCCCGACTTGTGTAACTGAGTAGCTGGGTTCCTGCCCCTGGCCCTGGAAATGAAATTGTAGTGCTTGTTTAGCAGAGACAGAGACAGGCAAGGCACTAGCAGGGAGTATTGCTTTCTGCAACAAGAAAGTTTTCTGAAATATTCTAATCTACCTTTATTAAAATTCCTGCTGCTGTCCCCTGAAAGTCAAAGGCTTCTTTGGGGTGTTGATTTGCAAAAAAGGGTCAGGATCACAGTATTAATTACCTTAAAGGCCTAGGCACTGCTCAGTTAACCTATGTTTGAGACGTTTGCAACCAGTCTTGGCTGGGGGAGTGGGGCACATCCTAGAAAATCTTAAAATATGAAGGATATTGGAAGAAATAAGCCTTCCCACAGAACAGGATAAAGTTAAATCCATTGCAGTGCTCATCACAGTCTTTTTGCTGGACAGTAACCTGTTGTGGTTTTGTTTTTTCTTGTTTATGTTTCACCAGAGCCTGGGATGCTTACAGCAGCACTAGGCGTGAGCAGACTGTTGTAGACTGGCTCACTGGTGTGATTTTAGGGTGTCAGCTTACTTACATTGGAGGACTTCTATCTGGTCATGGATGCAAACTCCCTATGCTTGGCTCTGCATGGGGAAGACTTCTCATACTGGAGGTCTGATATTTATGGTGAGAATTTAAGATAGATAATTACATTTAGATTTAAAATAGCTGATAATCTATAAAATAGACATATGGAAAACATTGGCTCTATTCACGGAATCTATAGCATTGAGTAAGGCTCCATCAAGCATACCTGGGTGGTGACCAGCCCTGACCTGGGAAAGTCTCAAATGCTCTGCCTGTTACTAGTAAATTGAACAAGCCTGGGAACAGTTCCTGCCACTGAAGCCAGCTGGCGTGAAACAGCCACGAAGCTCTTTGAGCAGCCCTCATCCTGGCAATACAGGATGTCTGCATGTGAGCTGCTTGGGGTGGCCACTGGTGTGCTCTGGCTGCTGAACCCTGCCCAGGAACGTTCTGGAGGAGGGCAAGTTTGCACAGGCCAAAGACATTCCAGAGGTCATTCAAATAATTTAGTGGAACTGATGATCACCTTCCAGTGTCTGGGAACATTCCTGAGTGTGGTTTAATATATTGTCATCATCACAGCTGGAACATCCGAGTAATACAACATTTAGGTCCTGCATAATTGAATGGAAATTGTCTGACCCAGCACTAGTGACCTAAGTGCTGTTGAAGATGGAGGAAGGAATGCTGTCTCTGAGTCACCCAGACCTTGATAAGTGGAAAAGGTAGGTCCTGAAGAAGTGCAGACACACTACTTCTTCAAATGCTGTGACACGAAGCTTTGGAAGTGTGAAGAGAAGAGGGCAGAAGTGCCCACACATACCTGAAGAATGATTGGTGTGCCTGAAGGTAGGAGGTGGAAGCATCCTGCAGGCTTTGCAGGTGGCAGCATGGTGTCTTCTTCTTGTTTCAAAAAAAGGAAATGGAGCAGAGCTTGGTCACAAAGAGACACCTCATGTGTTCATGTGTGAACACATACATGTGCCCATATCCTTTGCTAACAAATACCGAATGAGAAGAAGTTAGGTCTTTTTTGTTTTAAAGGATCAGTAGTCCCTAGCTGTACTGGCATATCATCCCTTTTAGCCCTTACAGCTCTTCAAGACCTGCATAATTTCTCCCCTCATTGATGTGAAATGCTGTGATTTGAAATGGTAATTTGGTCTATCATCTATGTATGTGTATGCACAGAAACCATACAGAAATATAAATATCACAGAAAAATTATACATTTATTGAAATCTTTACATTTATGCATGGGTGTGTCATGAAGCAAAGAACAAACTCCTTCAGTGGTAACATATGCACATACACAACAGGACCATCTGTCCTCTCTGTCTTTAATAATGGTCTGTGAATTTTAAAGTGTCACTATTTGTTAGAAACGGTACATTTAAATACAAGGATCACCCTTAAGAGTAAAAATGTACATAAGGCATGACAGTGAATTAAAATCTGGTTAAATAAATTACAAATTTCTTTCATAATCATGTTTAGGCTATGCTTCTGGCCCGACAATGATCTGACAGTGTCAGGAAACCAAATTAGACAATGTGTCCTTTTCCTTGTGTGTGTGTGTGTCTAGTTACCCTAGAAACCATAATCTTTATCTCTGAAGCAATGGGGAGCTGTGAAGGAGGCAAAGCCACTGGAATTTATGCCAGGACTCCTTCTAATCCTACTCTTATGTTATCAGACATTTAGTAAATTACTTAATGCTTGTGCAGTAGATGGAGTTCATTAGATGTTTTGTAATCACTATGTGGAATTTGTGGGTCGTAGCCTGTGCTCTGATTCAGAGGTAAAGTTTATGGTTAACTCTGTTATTTATTTTCAATTGTATATATAAGCCAGACTCACAATTACAAACTAAGATTTTACAAATCTGTAGCTCTTACCATGGGATTTCAGTGTGTCTCATCACATTTTAACCCAACAGCGTGTCTGTGAGAGACCAAAAATACTCAGTCCCAGCCTTGGGCCAGGAAGCTGGTGCACAGAGGATTTGTCGAAGGATGCAACAGGAGTCGCAGCAGAGCCTCCTTGGGTCTCCTGGTACCTTCTTCTGGAGCAACTGTGTGCATTGCGCTGGTCAACGAGTTGTCCAGCTGCTTTGCAAGACTGACTGTGAAAACTCACCACCCCATTCATAATATTAATTGGCTTGAGAAGCAGTTAAACTATTTACAGAGATGTTGTCTCCCAGGACTAACAGAATTAAGGAGGACTTGCCAGAAGGTAAATACAAGCGGGCTGGCTTTTTTAGGTAGCTGTGAGGGACAACAGTTCTTTCAGACAGACAGTTTAGTCTTTAGCTAAAGAGCACTGATAGGAAGCAGACAGGTTCTGGAAGCTCTTGGTAGCAGAGTATTTACACAGGCTCAAAATGTTATCCTGCTCCTCGGCTTCCCTCCCACTATGGGGAGAGGTATTGAGCAAAATAAAGACAGATGCAGGTTGGAATTTTCATTTTAAAGGTCATAGGCTTCTTTTCAGTTCCAAAAATAGAAACATCTTGCTGTACGGATACTGGAAAGAGTAGTTTGAAACCTGGGGATAGCTGTAAACATACTTGGGTAAAGCAGGTTTTCTCCAGGGGCAAATGGCTGGCTGGAGAGGCCCAGCTCAGGATATGGGAAGCAGTGCCCAGCTCAGGGTATGGGAAGCAGCTGGATGACTGTGGAGTCTCCTTCACTGGAGACATTCAAAACCCGCCTGGATGCGTTCCTGTGTGATGTACTCTAGATGACCCTGCTCTGGCAGGGGGGGTGGACTAGATGATCTTTCGAGGTCCCTTCCAACCCCTTAGATTCTGTGATTCTGTGATTCTGTGACAGTAGATCAGTGGGTTGTTGGAAGCGTCCCTGGGCACACAGGATAGCGCTCCAGCTTTCATTTCCATGTCAACTTAGCCCTTACTTTCCTTCACTCCCATCTTTGCCCTTTGAGTCAGTTCCTTCATAAACTCCTAGACCCATTGTCCCAATCCATACAGTTAAATGGAGAGGGCAGTGAATCTCGCAGACAGTAGGAGGAATGGAGGTGAAAAGTTGTTGATGGCATTTGCTTACATATTGCCACTGAATGGGGTCCAGGAGCTGTATGCCGCGGCCTGATAATCCTGCAGAGGATCTGCCTTTGTCTCGCTCTACCTGAATAGAACAGCTTTAGCCCCTTTTTCACATGGCTCCCGGCTATTAGCTTTTTGCAACCCTGTTTGGCACAGGCCTGTATCTAGCTGTTTCTGGTTAACTTTGCAAAAACCCTGAAAATACTCATGTCATAAGGTAAGATCCGATGTGTTAGCTAGTGTTTTGTTAGCTTTAAAAAGGTTAGTCATCAGTGCTGATGTATGACCTCTTCTGTTTAGCTGAAACATGCCTCAACAACGGGGTTCTGGAACAGTTGGGTGCATGCAAATGCTCTCACAGAGACCACCTGGCCCTGCTTGCAGACATCCAAACACCCTCCCAGTTACTGGGGGTATTTTTTGTCAGGATTTGTTAGCTACTTTGCATTTTCAGCAAATCGATTCGAGTTGATAGAAACAGTCCCCTTCTTCCTGCCTCCCACCTAGATGAAAATACCACCCCTTTAGTCACAGAGTAGATAAGTCTGTCTTTCCTCACCTGGTGTTTTTTGCAGAAGTTGTTTGCAAATTTTATGGTGGATGTTTGGTTTACTATACAAATGTGTAACTTTGTTTCAGGACATAACTTTGTAGTGGGCATGGAACTCACCTGCTTTTGTCCTCCCGGTTGCAGTGTTGAAGAGATGTGGGCACTGAGGGATGGAGAGAGATCTGCTCAGGTAAAAATCAGCTGCTTACATGACATACTCTGGGTGTGCAGCCCAGGAGGCAGGGACAGAGGTGTTGATATCACAAGTGGAGACTGTGACACCTTGAGAAATACAGGAACTTTTTTCCAGCTGGAGCAGACCTAAAGCAAAGGCTCCAAGATGCTGAAGGAAGAGAGTTTCCTGGGGACCCAGAGGAGATTTTGTGGGTGTATTTCTATACTCACAGTTGCTGGACTAGTGGGCAAGGCTGCAGGAAAAAAAAAAATATTTTTCTGTCTCACACTCTTCCTGCATGAAATGATGGTATTTGTGTCCAAGCATATTCACTGTGTTCACCTCACACAGTGCATTTGGGTGTTTCTATTTAAAAGTTACTTCATCTGATGCTATACTGAAATATTACTTTATCGTTCAAAAGCCTGAGGGTATCTACAATCTGTCTCACTTTCAGGTGAGCGTAGGGCATGCTCACCTGAAGCTTCTGCCTTGTTCAGGGTTGTGCTGCTTGGCTTTGCAGCATGGACAGAAAGTAGGGAGAAATAGCCTGACTGTAATTGCTGGCTGTGGTGAACAGACAGCTCAGAAATTATTGTAGCCCCAGAAGCTGGGAACATGGCCTTGGATCCCGACTCTACTCCAAGGCTCAACTTCAGATAACTACAAATGCAGCTGCCAATAAGCTGAGGCATGTTTTCTCACTCCTTGCAGCTTCTATGATCCTTGGAAGAATGAGTCATTTCTTTCTCTAGCTCTCATCCATTTCAGAGTTGCAAGGAGGAAAAATATTTATGGTTAAAAAGATGAAATTTGAAACTGTGCTATGGGCTTTATAAATTCAGAGTAAAACTAGCTGGCTGTCTAGGCGATTGCACAATCAAGCAACTCAATAAGAATATTTAAATAAAAAAGTATAAGAGTAATCTTTAGCTTACTTGGAATACCAAAAAAACAGATTCATTTGATCTCTAAAATAGATAAAGACTTTTCTTTCCTATTTTTGTAGAGCTATTCTGGTTAAAAGCTGACCTCACTTTCCCCATTTCATCTCAGATACAATCTTTACCCTGCGAGCGTTCCTGTGTGTGCCTAACTTCACACAGTCTGAGTACTCTTGTTGAGTTCAGTGGATTCATTCAGACACCATAATGTTAGTATGTATGAGTTGGAGGATTGAGGCTCCTGCTAACAGGAAACAGTTTAATGATGGGGCACTGCATGGTACTGACATAAGTGGTTGAGGGATGACCAAACTGTTCAATTTTTCAATTGAGAGCATCAGAAAGAATGCTCCCATTAAAAACAGATTACCTCCTCCTAAGGGTGCTTGAGCAACACAATAGAGAGAACACAACTAAGACGGCTTGGAAAATCCTAATACGGAGTATATAAACAATACAATTTTAACAGATGCAAATTGTCATTGTTACAATTTATTTAGCATTCTTTACTAGTTATGCTACAGTAGTTTCTATACAGGATAAAATGCAGAAACATAATATGTATTCGCTGAAATTTACCCTGTCTAAACAGTGGTGTGTGCATCAAAAAAAAAAAAAGTATAAAATACTTTGCAGCAGTTTGCCAAGGATTTTATAGGCAGAGAGAGAAATTACATTACTATTTCTTCTCTGAATAAAAAGGAAGAGAGTAGCGACTTAGTGATCTTGACAGCCCAGTCTGAGAGTTCTCAGTAGTTGTGAAGAATTAAATGCGAAAGTCTTAACTTTATTTCTTTTCTTATGGCCATAACGACTAGTGATACAGTCATTCTCTGGTGCTATTGAACACCAGCAGCACCTCTGATGGAGATGTGCTCTGTGAACATGCTGTTAGCATTGAACCTGTCTCAGGATCAGGTGCACAGCTGAGGGCTACTGTCAGGCTGGTGTAGGCAGTTGTTACTCTAGTTCAGCAACCTGCATGGATTATCCCCTTATAAAATCCATTGAGCAGTTGCAAAAAACCCCACAGCAGACACCTATGGCATAACCAACCTTCCTGAGAAGACTCTCTTTGCTTTTCTGGACACAAAAGGTCTCCTTGAAGTCACCTTGATTGAGTACTGCCTCTTCCACAGCAGCCTGTGACTGGTCTCAGAATCACCCTGTCTGTCAACAGCCACAGCTCAGAGAAATGCTCTGCCTCTGCCTCATTTATTGCCTAAGCCTGCAGCAAGAGACAGAAGATCCCAACATGCACATACAAAGGAGCTGGAAAATGGTGCATATAATAATTTTATAGTTTTATTAGTATGAAGAGCTGAAAATGAGTGTCTACCCAGCATGTTCAAGCATCCCATAGTCACCAAATCCCAGAAGGGCTGAGGTTGGAAGGGGCCTCTGAAGATGGTGCAGTACAACCCCCACCCCAGCTCCCATCAGGGCCAACCACAGCAGGTTTCGCAGGGCTGTGTCCAGTGACATTTCACTATCTCCAAGGACAGAGATGATACAACCTCTCTGGCAACCTGTGCCAGTCTTACCACCCTCACAGTAAAATATTTTTGCTTACATTTAAGTGGAATTTCTTATATTTCAGTTTTTGTCCACTGCCTCTTGTCCAGTCACTGGGCAGTACTCTCGCATCCAGCTGCGTCTTGACACTCTCCCGTCAGGTCACTGGCAACATCTCATCAATTCATCTGTGTTCTAAAAACAAACATTTTTCCTTTTTAAATCATCTGCTGAAATGGCATTGTAATAGAAATTATGCTTTATTGAAGTTCTTTACAATGTATGTGTATGGTTTGCCTAGGCTAGCTGTGACCCATCTAACCAAGATTTGGTACTAATTCAAAATGAGAATGATGTATTATAATATAGCTGCTGAATTTAGAGTTTCTTGTGGAACACACGGTATCTATTAAATTACAAACTCCATGTATTTTGTCTTCTTTCACCAGAACTTCTGCTATATGAACCCTCAATATATGAACCTTGTATACAAACTTCAGAGATATCATCTGCTGCTCTGCCACTTAAAATGTATTTTCAGAATGTAATTAAATAAGGATTAGTGTTTTTATGACAAGGCACACACCTAGAAATCAGTGTTATTTTATGGACAGGCTATATCTCTACAATGGACAAGGTAGATAACCTTTGGGGTGGGAGGGGTCAGGTAGCAAATGCATTAAAATAGGTAAGGCTTGGAAGAAAGTATTTCTTCTTATTAGCTGGTAAGTGTCCTTTTCTTCCAGCAGCTGAGATTCTAATTCTGTATCTTCTTGGTAACATAGTACTCACAAAGAAGTTAGTAGGAAATGGGTGCCTGAAATAGAGCAGGACTTACATAGACTGACAATGTAAAAAGTTTGCTAATAGTGCATTGTTATGGCACTGAAATATTGTAGGCAAATGTGGTGTTGCTACAAGCTATAAAATGATAGTATGAGAGGCTTTGTTAGGAGTTATAAGTTTACTAGCAAGTGA
Organism: Aegotheles bennettii; assembly: GCA_013398125.1. Taxonomy (NCBI): domain Eukaryota; kingdom Metazoa; phylum Chordata; class Aves; order Caprimulgiformes; family Aegothelidae; genus Aegotheles; species Aegotheles bennettii. The sequence continues at coordinate 11,368 of VZRW01001017.1, read as the reverse complement.
GTAAATAGTGTATTGTGTTTGATACAGAGTATAAGAGATGGCTTATTCACCAGCCCAGTGTGCAGAGATGAAATGCAAATCATCAAGGAAGGCATCAGCCCCTATGAAAATAATGATTTAAAACCTAAATCTTTCTGTTATGTTTCAGATCTCCATACTTCTGCTTTGGTCTCACACTCAAAATGCACACACACACTGTTGTACAGGTGGAGGGTGGTAACAAGGGTGCTGTTCTTATCATACAATCTCTAAAGGATAAGAAGTCCCTCCCATTTGGAGGCAACCATAACTCTGTATAATTTAATCAAATCATCTTGTTTGTATCATACTATTGCCTTCAAATGTTAATAGTTTACAATGTTACAGAGAACATATGTCTCAGGCATTTCTCCATGTTTCCAGGGAGATGGAGTTACTTGGCAAACACCAAGTGATGGCAGAGTGTGGCTGGGAACTGAAATTCAGAGCTTAAGAGACCCACCCAAGGATATACAACTACTTAGATGTGCAGCTAACTTGAAAGGTCATATTGATACATAAACAAACAAAAGCATAAAGAAGTCTTTTTCTTTTCTTTGTATCTCTTTCTTTATGTTTTAGAGGTGGTTTTCTGGAGTAGCCTTCATAAATATCCCCTTTATTCCAGGACATGGAATTTTTCTTTACCTGATGCCTCATACCTGTTTTTCCTAAATGCTGAAGCCATGCTTATAAGCTTTGAATAGGCTGAAGTTTTGTGTCCACTTCATGATAAAGGATTGAATAGCCTTGGGTAGGGAGTAGTTAGTACTGCTCGACTGTACCTTGCTGTCAGCAAGGAGGAGTTTGTGCAGTATGTGACTGCTGCTGCAGGATATCCTGATTGTGCAGAGGGGATGTGCTGTGACCTCTGCATGCTCTGTCCTGCAGATAATGGAAGGATGAGGTTTCATAACCTTTTGACTGTTTTGGCCACCAGAAGGTGATGGGGAACTGTGATGTGCTCCAAAGGGAAGGTGGAACTTAGTTAGGCACTGCTGGGAAACATACTTTTTGGGATAATTTGAGAGCAAAGGAAAAAGACTGCTTGTTTCCCAGAGGAGAAAAAAAGGGCTGAGAAAGTGGTGGGATGAGGAAAGGTTTATGAAAGGTGACCTTTGTCAGCAACTTTCACCTCCTGGTTGATGCTGGGTGTTGGAGTGACTTACACAAACAAGGCGATCTGCATGGCATTGCACTTCACTGACTTTAACCACAGCAGGGTTTGCTTTTTGCAGGTTGTGATCAGTTTTTGATCAGCGAATTGAAACAGATATTTCCTGTTGGAAAGTATGCAACAAAGAGGTAAAACATCCTGTTGCAAGAACAGAACCTGCTGATCAATTAATTATATATAAATCAGGAATGTTTAGGAGAATGCAAATTTGCCCTGGCAGAAAGTATGCCTAGACCTGTTGTAACAGTTAAGCACAACAGATTAGTGGTTTAATTTACTGGCAAACATGTAGCCCATGGGTTCTAGTTTGCTCAGCGTGGGAAAAAACGGGGTTGTCAGTCCTTCTTCTCACCAGGGGAGAAGTGGCGACAGCTGAAGATTTACTTGTCTGTCACACTTCCCTGCTATGGTTGAGAAAGAAGTCCAAAGGGAGGATTAAATATGCAGAACAACTGAAAGGAGATATGTGTGGAGGGCTGAGGTAGATCTTTCCAAAAGCTAACCTGGTTGGTAGAGAAATGAGCTTCCTAAGAGCCACGACTACACAGGGGACAGATAGATGTGCAAGCCAACAGAGTCAGGAGACTGTGTCTGCTGGAATAGCAAGTGACAATGAGATAGCAAGAGCCAGCAACAAGACAGAGGGCTCTCTAAAGGACAGGGTTGTAGTTTTGTGTGAATTCGCGAGTAGGAATGCAACCAGTGTGGGGAGCACCACTATACAAGCTGCCCTTGTCTCTGGAGACCTTTTATGCAGCCTCTCTTCCAAAATGCTTAGCAAGATTTAAGCATATGAACAAAAGGCGTCTGATTCAGGTACAAAAAGCAAGTTAAGATGTTTTTGTACCAGATTTTATCCTGGTTTCATGCCTATCTACGAAGCTCTTACAGCAGTTGAAGGCTGTTCCCATGCAGCTGCACTGTGGTGTGTGGCTCCTGCAGTGCCTGTTGTTCTGACAGCTTGTGCATCATCGCAGGTGTGGGGCTGGAGTCTATGTCGCCTCCCCAGCACCTCCACGGGAAGGTCAGGACCGCATGGGCAGGAGAGGTGGCTTTTGTTTGAAGGTAAAACTGGAGTGTGCAGGGGAATAGGTGAGAACAGGGTTTTTAGAAAACTGTGAAGTTAACTTCCTTTGAATCAAAGACCTATTAAACTGCCTTTATGCTTACATTTCCTCAGCTTCTCCAAACTAAAGCATAGCAGTCTGTGTGCATATGTGTGTGTATAAATACAGGCGTATACCTACAAAGCACCCCTTGCTCTCATACTCAGCTGTCCTTTGCAACACCCACATGTGGTCAGCACAACAATTCACTTGGTCTTATGCTCATAAAGGTAGTGTAAGAAGCTTATACTGTGGCTAGACCAGCATTTTCTTTGTTCATGGCCTGGTTCTGATTGAAACTGGTTCTCACCAGTTCTGGTCTGGACTGACTGAAAGTTGTGTGAGAGTAGCTAACATGGTACTAAGCCTGAAGAATTGAGCCTTGTAGAGAGTCAGAGTGTATTAGCTGAAGCAGTAGAGGTTTGTGCTTGGACTGCACTAACATGAGCCTTATGCTGCTTGTTGGTTTGGAGCAGGAAAAAGACTCACTTCTGTGAGTGACAACCACAGACATTTCAGCACCAGATCTTCAAGAACTTACCTTTAGATTTGAAAAATGTTTTAAGATCTTGGCTTTGGAAAGTCTGATTTTGCAGTTTTGGGTTAAGCCCAAATATGCTTCTCTGGCTGAAATACCTATTTGTGTCCACTGAAATGGATCCCAGAAACCAGATGGTTTCTAGTGTATTTGTTCTTACAACAGGCCCATAAGGGAAGGTTCTGTGCTGTGCATTGGCAAAGAGAGGCAGAGTGTCCTGTGTATGCAAGGTAGTTTTACCTAGCAATCGCTTCAGTGCTGGAAGTCATGAGTATAACTATGTAAGGTGTAATTTGTTGTGTCTTACACTGTGATAACAAGGGGTTACAAAGAAGCTTTGTGGGATGGGACAGAAACAAATTCTGATCTTCTGGAGCCTTATATAGCATCCACACTGCCAGACCACCTTTTAATGAGCTCGGTGGGTAGAATGGCACATAGGGAAGTTTGTTCCATGTGAAATAATGTTGACATGTAAAGGTATCACGTACATACTTTCTCCTTGATCGGTCTGACAGTCATAAAGTTGTGCTAATATCGCAACTGTGCTAATATATCCCTTACTGACCTTCCCCTTCTTTCATACAGTATGTCCCTGGGTACTCTCAGGGTCCCCCACTGCATTAATAATGGAGTGACCTGCCATGCAGCCGGCGCATGTGAGAGCTCAGGTGCACCAGCACCATAGCCCACTGCCCACCCCAACTGGTGCACAGGGCTCTGATAAGCTCAGTTGTGCCCACAAAACTCTTAGGAGACATGTGCCTTCTTTCTCACCCTCAGCTATATCAAAAGGAACAAGACATTTCAAAACACAGCACACATGAGCTAATGGATAAATGTAAATCTTTGCTTTTGGTTAGAGCCAAACCAATAATTTCAGACTTGNTCAGCCTTGCATTCTCAGTCTTTTTCTTTTTAATGTCTGTTCTGAAAGGGCTTAAGAAACAGTCTTTAATTAACCAGTAAATAGAGTCTCCACTGAGGAGGAGATTTAGAAGATCCCTTTAATTACTTGAACCGGATTTAAGTTTGATGCAAATACTAGTTTTCTCCCTGTTCAAGTGAAGTGAGGTGCTTGTAAAGTGTTACGAAAAGCTTTCATTTGCATCATCCCTCCACTCCAACTGAAGCTGCTATTACGTAAATGGAAGACTTGTTTGAATCCACATATACATGTAGTGCTGTTTGAACTGGAAAGGCAGGTGAAATTGGATTCAAATGGTGGCTCAAGAAATTTAAAGTGGTCTTGTCATGGCTGTTTTCTCCTTGTTACATGATTAATGCCTTGCAGTGTGTCTTTACAATCCAACCAGAAGCTGACCAAGAAACTTGTTATATTAAATGAATGCTCTAGGGCAATATTTATAGGAAGTTCCAAAAACTTCATAACTGACATTTTTCTAGGACTCCAGATGGTGAGCTGCTTGTTATGTCTTCTGCACTGAATACTGTCAATGTATAGCTATTTTGCTCCTGTGCTTTGCCTCCCCTGCTTAGGTATATAAAATTATGTTAATCCTTCTTCTCTCAATGCCCCTCCTTTTTGGAACCGGCTGGTTTAAATTTTGCTTACCTGCTTAGTGTGAAACAAGTCTTCTCTGCCTGACTGCATAAGGAAATCACAAGTCATTAACAGCTTATGTTAAAGTACTTGGTGGGAATATGCACTCTGTCTACAATGATATATTTTCTGCAGGTGGGAAAAAATGTATCTAATGCTGCAAACTAAGAATTATGATAGAATTAGGGAGATAGCTGAAGGACTTTGCCCTGTCCCAAAAATAATTTGCAGTTGCCTGGAGAAAGTCCAACTTGTGGAAAATACTTCCATTTGAAACATCGGATCCCCTCCAGCAGCAGCTTCACTGGAGCTTGCTTTCAAAGCCAGAAGCTATTGTTAGAACAGGTTTGACCAGTTACTGAAATTCAGAGAACAGTTTAAATAGTTATATACTAGCGTTGCTGGATTAGTCTGTGTGAAAATACCCCTATTGCTCCAGTCACCACCACAATGCACTAGGATGAACCTTTACCTCTGTTCCAAGGGTTATTGAACAGCATTGGTGCCTGGGGTTAACCCAAGAACTGCATCAGCAGCAGTAGTGCCCAAATGCCTAACTCTACAAGCATGGCATTGAGAAAAGCTAAGCAAAAACTTTTAACTGAAACACAGTGGAAGAACACGATGAGGTTCTGTGGTTCTTTCTTCAGGGGTATGCTCTCTCTCCTGCTCTTTCTCTGTTGTTTCAGGGTATATGTCAGTCAGCTCTGCTTTTGGCTCTAATTTGAAAACAGCTAGTAAATAGTGAGCTGTGGAGGAGAAGGCTTTCAGCTGTTACTAATGGCCAAATTATGGAAGGAAAAGAGAGGGTCAATCGGTTTTGTTGGACAAGGAGGGAACAGAGGCAGGCATTCAGTAGTAAATGTTGGAGAACAACACAAACAGAAGAGATCCAGGCCTGCTGGCTGCACATCATAGCTGGGATTTATGGTTGCAGTATATCCAGCTATTATTAAATACTACAAAAGCAAAATGTAATTTCTTATTGTTATAATACTATCTGTCAGGGTATCGCACCCCACACTACAAGATCTGCCTGGTGTATGCAGATGTTCCAATGCAGACCAGAAGATGATTACTGTGCCCTGAGCAAGATGTCTAGCGTGGCAAACAAACAACAAGTGTTGTCAGATGTCAGAGTATAAGGAAACAGCAGGAAAATCAAGTGAATATATGTTTTGATGGCTCTGCTGTTATGCTGCTGCTGTGAAGCTGTGGACATCAGCCCAGGGCTATTGAGTCTTAAATGCTCATTCTGAGGCCTACTGCCACATCTTCAGTACTTTTATTCTTAGAAGGACATGATAGAAACATCTTATTTTTCTTGCTTCTTCAAAATCTACTCAGAACCAGCTAAAGTAAAAGCAGGTCAGACAATGTATCAGCCTCTGATTTGGCCTACTAGCCAGATTGCTGCAATGGTGTCTGTCACTGATTTTATCTCAGAGGTCTCTACAACAGCTCTTGATGTTTTAGTATGTTCTTCCAGGCTTCATAACACAATGTTGATGTGAACTTTGGTTTCAAGGGAATTGTGATCAAGTTTTCACTGAAGGAAGAAAAAAAAGCTAACAACTGAAAGTGATTCTCTTAGATACACCAACACTAGGAAGGTTGGTATCTCAGGCTCGGGGTTCATGGGTGCCTGGTTAGAATTGACTGAAGGCCGTTGATTCTCATATCTAAGCTGAAAATGGATTTCCCAGTAGACTGGTGTCAATATTGCAATACTGCACAAGAGTTCTCAAACCATGGGTATGTGAAGAAGTCACTGGAGATAACAGGTTACTCAGCTGGTCTGCAGGTTCCCACGCCTGCTCCTCCTCCACGTTATGGGTGAGGTAGTTTGAAATTGTGTGCCCTTTGATGAAAAATGGACAGACCAGTTTGCATTTGCCAAGTGATATTGTGGGATGAAAACACACTTGAAGGGGCAGTTTCTGTGGGAAAAAGCCTGATGACTGATAGCTTGATATTCAGTGGTTACATTGCTGTTCAATGGTTACATGTCCTTGCTGGCAGTATCCACAGGAGTATAAAACAGAGTGCAGAAAGTGGTAATGGCTATGGCAGCTGTGCTGTGTTGTGTTGCACTCTCATCTGAAGGGATCCATAGCAGTGTGGCCTAAAGTGGTTGTTGCCTGAGATGTATCTTCTGCTGGCAAGAGAGAAGATTAGTGCGTCCAGGGCTGTTAATCCAGTTTGCTTTGAGAATATCATAAAAATAGCGGTCACTATGACGCCTGCTTCTGTCTCATTAGCATATTGGCTGCTAATGGCCTTTAAACAAACTCCATAGGGAGAAAAACACAAAGTATTTGTCAGCTCTTTGAATCTGAAAAAATTGTAACTATTTCCATTTAAAAAAATCTGTCCTTACTCAGCTCTATCCTAATAGTCATCAGGCTGGCTAGATAAGATACTAGCCTTTCATCTATATAATACGTTTTTGGCCTGAAGCAAAACTGAGTTCCTCAGTAATGTCAGGAGAACCACAATGAAATAAACATCCACTAATGATGTAATTTCTCCAAGGATTTCCTTTGTGTGCAAAATATTCAAAGTCCAGCTGAAAGTCGGTATAACTTCTTCAGGCAGTGGCTTTTGCTTTCCTGTTAGGAAAAGTTGATTACAAGGATTATCACTTGAAGGGACAAGGTGCTGACTCTCCTCTCATTTCCACCAGCCTCATAAGGACTAATTCTACTGACTTCAAGGGTTTAGTCACTGTGAGGGAAGAATGTGGGTGAAAAGGTGACCATAAAGCTACAACAGTATTTTGATGATGATTAGCACTGTTAAACACTAGCAATCTGCTGTTGCCAGTGAGTAGCTTTCTAGAATTATCAAGGGTGCTCTGAGCACAGCAGCCATCAAGAGTTCATTTGTACCACGGCCAGGCTTTTAAAGGGATATTTGATAAAATTGCTACCAGACTCTTTCCCTGCTCGTCCTCTACTGCCTTTTGAAAATCCACTTCTTCTGTTCTCTTTTGCTTACATGTTTCTCAAGCATTGATCTTTGTGGCAGAGCTTAATATTTTGCTTCCTATCTTACCTTCATCCTGTCAAATACAGTTTCAAATATATGGAGCCACTTGTCTTTCATGATCAAAGTGATAGAGGGACTTGTGTTCTCAAGCTTTCTTGGCAGCATGTCAAGAACAAACCCTTCTCGTGTGTAACATGTAATAATATAATTTGTTGCACGGACCATATTTGAAGAAAGGGTAACCGTGTAAGTTTTACGGAGGTCTTTAGAGGTAGAGTGTAAGGACTCCAGGGAAAACTAAAATCAGACACAGAGAGACAACACAGGAAACAACTTGGATTCATAGACTGTAAGGTCAGATAGGACCTTATGATCTCATCATTTGACTGCATATATAATTTAAGCCACAGAATGTCATTTAGTATTTCTTGCAGTGAGAATTACTTGTGCCCTTCATGAGCTTTCCTGGTTAGTGATAATTGCTTAGTAATTTATTTAAAATCAATGACAGTCAAATAAAATGCAGACTAAATTTACCAGTCACTTTCCTGATTTCATATGCTGTGGGGTCAGTGACCTGCAAACCCCTTTATGATCCCTGTGTTGTTAGAAGAACTCAAGGGCTGAAGTCACGGTGCCCTCTGAATCTCAAGAAAATCTACAGGTCAATAACCTTTTATTTCTGACCTTTTAACTAGCTCTAGTGGGCCATGAAGACCTAAATGCNGACCTTATGATCTCATCATTTGACTGCATATATAATTTAAGCCACAGAATGTCATTTAGTATTTCTTGCAGTGAGAATTACTTGTGCCCTTCATGAGCTTTCCTGGTTAGTGATAATTGCTTAGTAATTTATTTAAAATCAATGACAGTCAAATAAAATGCAGACTAAATTTACCAGTCACTTTCCTGATTTCATATGCTGTGGGGTCAGTGACCTGCAAACCCCTTTATGATCCCTGTGTTGTTAGAAGAACTCAAGGGCTGAAGTCACGGTGCCCTCTGAATCTCAAGAAAATCTACAGGTCAATAACCTTTTATTTCTGACCTTTTAACTAGCTCTAGTGGGCCATGAAGACCTAAATGCCAGCTCTTTTGGATTCCTGGGAAGCCTCAAGTCTCTTGAATCTAATTATCTCTGAGAGTTTTGCTCTCATATATTCAGGTCACTGATATTGCAAAAGCAACTCACAGCCACGTGTGAGGGGGAAGCTTTGGGGCATCCAGTGTTGGGCTGCTAGCACTACATGGTGAATTTAGGGCAGCTGTGTAGCTCAGGAATCATGTTTCTGCCCAGGAGGAACTCACAACTATGTCTCACCTAACTGTGCTTTTCCAACAAGAAGAACAGTGATGCAGATTTCTCAAGTGTTTTGTCTGGATGAGGCCAATTAATCCATCAGTCACACAGGAGCTTCTCTCCTACTCTTCTGTGTCCTCTGTTCTACACTTCACTACTTGCTTTTTAGCCATCCTATCTTTCTCCTTTCTAAGTAGAGCCTGTCTAATTATACTAAAATCAATTAGCCATTCTCCTAACTGATGTACTAATTTCTATTCTGCAGGCTTCCAAAATGTTCAGAGTTGCTTCAGGGCCATTTTCAAGACAACTTCAAGACACGTTGACTTTGAGAGATGGAGTGTTAAACTCTAATTGTGTTCAACACCACCAGTGTGCAGCCACTCTCCTAGTGGAGAGAAAGGCCACATGAAAGAATAAACATGTCATCCTTTTTTTGTTCTTGGATACCGAGGAACAGCCCACTTTTTCAGAAAAATGTCTTGAAATCAGATAGGACCTCTGCTTCAAGGTCTCTTCCACTCCAACTATTGGAATGGAAGTTAGGTGTCATTGAAAAGGCTGAAACTGGAAGTTGGTCTTTATGACACTTGTTTCTTCCTCAGTTTTTTGAACACATGCATACAAATGCACATACACATACATCCATGCTGAATGGGGAAATACTGTCTTATAGAGTCATATTGGTTAGTTTTGCTTTTTCCTCCATCATCAGTTGAAGCAACCATTAGCCTACCATGGGGTAACTGTCTCTCTTCTGTCTCCCAGGGAAGGGAAGGTCCCATGGAAATGGCAACACCCCTCTGCACTGATTACTCTTGCTGACTTCCCAAGCGAGAGTGTCTGGGAACATGACACCGGGTCCACCTTATGAATCTCCCTCCAGGTCAAGCCTACTAGGCACTGACACTCTGAGCCCTGCTGCTGGTGCAGCTGAAGACTGTTCTGCAAGGCACAGAGGGCTTGATGCACTGTGTGCACTCAGGTGGATCACAGGTACTTTCTAAGTGCCTACAACAGCATTGACATAGAGGGAATAGTTTAGTCCAGAGTTAAGGCTGTTAATTCAGAGCAGATCAGCTGCTGGACTGCACTCCTTGGTTGGCTGTTCTGGAAGGCCTTCTTATCTTTCAGTACAAATGTGTGTGAGATACTGTGCTATCACCCTTGTATCCATCAGTGCTTTCCTTAAAATTGAGAAGTCAAATCCCATTGGCACATTTAAAAGTTGGCATTCCCCTCATTTTTGTACTTTAAGTAAGTTGGTGCATGTGTTGAGCTGAGTTCTGGAAGACTAGAAAAAAATTACTAATTTTGCTGTCTTAAGGAGGCCATGGGATGCCTGCTTGTTGGATGTTTTCTAGAACTGGCTAGACAAACATCTGTCAGAAATGATTAGGTAGAGCTGAGATTGCCTTGGGGCAGGGGGACAGATGTGGTGACCCTTTGCAGTCCCTTCCAGCCCTATTTTGTATGATGATCTGGCTCCTTACTGGAATGCAGTCAGTGTCCAGCTTGTGCGGAACAATTCACATGTTCAGTGTGGCAGAAGTGCCTACATTCCCTGAGCACCGGTCAGCTGTGCAGGTTTGGTTGCAGTGTGGGACTTGGTGCTCAACGCTGCTCTGGCAGGAGAGTGATTCAGTGTGGTCACTGTATTAAGTGCAATCATTCCTGATGGCTCATAAGGAAAAAGGCAGTTGGCTTCACTCAAGATGTTATGAGCCTGGAGTCAGAATGACATTTCTACATACTGGGAAATTGCTTACTCATCATGCGGTTCAAGCAGACCAAGTTTCTAGGGTTGCAGTTCTGGGTTCTGGGTCGCTGGAGAATGTAGTAGGGTAATTAATTGATCTTTTCAGGTTTGGCTATCTAGGTGACTGGAAACTGGTTAATTTCAAGGAAGTGTTTTAGGGCCATGGCATTCTAAGGCATCTATGGCCCTTTTGTGCTGGTTTGTTGCATTAAAATCCTAGAGGAGTCTCAGCTACAACAGCTCTACCCTATCTTTCCTCCTGGTTCTGAACTGAGGACATGCTGGCACAGGCTCCAGTGGGCAGCAGTCTGTTCAGTGCTATCCAGACTTATGGTTGCAGTTCTTTTCACAACTCCAGGATTGGAGTGTGATGGGACACTTGCCACCTTTATCCACCCTCTCCTTATAGGTTCACAGAACACCACATTTAGTTCCCACGAGGAACAAATCTATTTTGTTCTCCATGTTGTAACAAGGGCTGGATCTTCTTCTGAATACTCTTGAAATAAGCTGGATCTCTTTGAGGGAGCCATACAAGTGTCAAAGCAGGATAGTCACCAGGTACCATTTCGTTTTGAATTTTAATATGCTATGATTCTTTTAAATGCATCTAGATGTATCTTATACTGACCTAGTCTGCTGGTTATGCAGAGTCTAAACCGAAGTCTGGTGAAATGTACAGCAGTCTTTCCATGGACTTTGGTGGGAAGCCAGGAACACTGGTGCCTGAGACAGACTTCAAGGGCTTGCACACACAGTAAGAATTTATTTTCATGACAAGATAAATGGTATCAGCAAAGTGTAAGGATAAACTTCTACCAGTCTCAGAGAAAGTTCTTACTAAGGCTGAGATGAAGAATTTTCCTGTTATGAGAAACATTATTGTAAAATGCTATATGAGACACCTGGCCT
>VZRW01001016.1:90328-140272 GCA_013398125.1 Aegotheles bennettii | reverse complement strand
TCCCCTCAAACTATAACAGTGCTAAAAGATGGAAATTCCACATCCCCTCTGGCTGATGACTTCCCATGAGGAATGCAGGGGATTTTTTCTGAACATGTTTGCCTTTGATATACTCTTACAAGTAGTGATTTACTGGATTTTTGAGGAATGGTGGTGGTAGTTATCTTTAACATCTAAAAATGCGGGGACTGTTTTAATATCACATAGTATGCCATGAAAACAGAGTGATGATAGTATTCCCATCTAAGAAAATAAAAAGCTTTGAAGCATCTAGCCTGTGATAAAATGGAAATACAAAGCCTAGAGACTGACAATATAGACACTTTCAATTTATGAGTAAGGAGAGTTGGCAGTGGGAGAAGATGATAGTTTCAGTTTCAGCTGTTTGTCCTGTTGCTCTCAGAGACTCCCACCTCAGTTACAGGGAGGATTGCTGATGTAGCAATAAAATAAATAAGAAAGATTTAATAAAACAATAAAATAAATAAATAAATATAATAAGACTTAATAAGTAAATAATAAAATAAAAAATAACATGAAATTATAAAGTAAATAAAATAAATTAAAAAATAAGGAAAAAAATATGCTAAATTTGTCTAACATTTTTTATATATTTTTTTTTCTCCACTTATGCCAAGGAACTTCAAAGGAATACATTTGGCTAAATAAGTTTTACCTAGTGAGAACTTTTCCATTGTGCAAATTATCAATTATTTCTTTACAAATGGATACACTGGTTGTCTTTTCCTATTTAGAAGCAGTTACTTCGACCTTTGCTCTTTTTCTTCCTCTTTGCAGATAATAGTATAATCCTGGGGTCAGCTCCTTATCACACTGGATCCAGCTGCTTCATGCAGTTTTCAACTCCTAGAAATGATGAAAAAAAGCCAAAAAATATTTATCTCAGTTAAACCTAATCAACTGTATAGGGCAGTTTGCCACCATCTCCAGTGAGGCAGGAACATCCTGTGAAGTTCACTTGTAAGTGTTCTAAATCAGTTGATTTCTGAATCCAATGATTTCAGAAGGAATCTGCCTCTTTCAGTTTCTTTGTCTCGATGTAACTTAAAGTTTGACTGCACATAATGCAAAGCCAGGTGTTTTACTCAATTAAACAGATGTGACTGAACATATCCAAATGTTTCTGATCATGTTTTTGAGAAATCTCTAACACCTGATTAAAATATAAATCAGACTTTCTCATGTAACTCTTGGGTTTTGGTCTTTTTTTTTAATGGAAAACTAAAGATAAAGATATCTGTAAAACTGGAAACAAGTAAAGTAGGTTATAGTCTGTCTTCCTGAAATGAAATATTACTCTGACAAATGGAAAAAGTCTCTCTTGAATGACCCATTGCTAGAATATGAATAGCACTCATAAACGAAGGACATAGTTTAGATACAGCCCATCGGTCATGCTAGAAAGCAAACTGTGACCTAGATATTTTCAAATTGTCTCTTTATGATATGTTTGAGGAGTGTGGAGGGTTTCACCTGTATAGAAAATCATCAAGGAATTTCTGGGAAAACTTCTAAAGCAAAGAGATTGATGAACATTATGTACATCTTTTTCTTGCAAGATTTTAGAGTTGAGGGGGGCTAACATTTAGTTTTGGGAATAAAAGTAACTTGTGAAAGGTGAATTTAGCACATTATCAATCTCACTGCATCTCTCAAGATCAGAGTGAGAATTTTATTAAGATTATTATCAAAATAATTGATGTTTTAATATGAAGATACTATAGTCTTATTGAGAAGAGTATAGGCAAATAAGTATAATTTAGCAGATACAGTGAAAATTACTTGTTCATATAAGAATGCTTATAGGAAAAATTTTCTCCTCAGCTGGATTTCTTCTCCCTACAAAATTTACTATCAGTAGTGCTTAAGATGCTAAAAGCATTCAACCTCTCTGATAAATATCCTGTATTTCTGTTTTGATTTTCAATTCACTCCTTAAAATTGTCAAAGTGAAATGAGGTAACTATAAGGTGTAGGAAACCACAGTGAGATTTTTATTATTACCAAGTGCAGTGCACCTTTACCTCAGAATGACTTATACCCCAGAACTATAAGCACTATTACATTTAAAATTCAGGAGATAGGTCTGTCTACAATAGGGACAAGCTTAGTATCTGGGAAGTGTATCTGTAGGAGATGATGTTTGTTCAGTGGTAATATGAGGGATTTTTATACAGAAGAATGTTAATTAATGTTGGATATTTGATGTTTGCCAAAGTACGGAGGGTTCCCTGAAGGGTTATTCCTATGAACTCCAGATGCTGAAGAATAGGAAACATAGATGAAAAGTTTTAAATCACAACATTTTTTTGTTCCGTTTTGTTCAAAACAGGAAAGGATAGCTGTAAAATAATAAATACTTTTCAAAAGAAAGTAAAATAGGGAACAATTGAAGAACTACATACCAGTGAAGGAAGTATAAACACAAGGGTTGCAAAGATTCCTGTGCTACAGCCCACTCTCCTTCACATTCATGTGGCTGTCTTTTGTCCACAGAAATTTAAAAACTTCTTTGGATATGTCTATTTATAGGCACATAAATTACTCTACATCTTTTGGATGATATATTAAATCCAACAGTAAATTACACAATCCAGGTTCAGATTGTCTTATTTAGCTTGAGTAACAATCTTCTTGCAGACTCAGACTTCCTGGATTCAACCGAGAGTAAGAGACAATATTTGGTGTGAAAACCAGCATTCTCACACCCTAAAATTGCATCTGCCTGTCTGCATTTCAAAACTTCATGGTCTAGAATCAGGTCTCCACTGGAGCTCTCTCTTTATGAGGTACCAGGAGGCTCGTACTGGTTGAGCATATCTAATAAAATAAAATATGTATCATAAAAGTTGTCAGGGAGACTTCTGGAAAACATATATACTGTAAAGCATGTTGATAAGAGTTCTGGACTTTCACTACAGTGAGGAAGATTTGGATGCAGATATGACTGTGTTGAGGGTAGCAGGAAAGATGGGGATGGTGGAGTTGTGTATCTGAGAATCTGTTTTATTGCACAAGTTGTGTAGGAAGATATTTCCTATTCTGTACTAACTACATCCTGGTATGTGGCCTACTCAATCTGACCCACTAGACACACTGGTGTCACAATGTCCTCAAGTTATCTTGCACATTTGCAATTTTCCCTCTTGTTCAGTCAGTGTGAATTTAAGTCTCCAAGAATTATACCCTTTGTGCTGTTGCTAGGTGGCTAAGGGACTGCCTAAAAGCAGCAAATTCTACTAAATTAAGAACCTTTGAACTTTTCTTGCCAGCTTTTGCAGTGTTGACTGATCTGGAAAGCTCTGTGCATTTTAATTTTAAACACACATGCAAACATGGAGGATTTTTCTCAACGCTAGGAAGGATCTTTTCATGTTTGCTATTGCTCTAGCTATTAGACTACATCTCTAAGAGGGATGCAGTAACTATGTGCTATTCCCACACAGACTATTGTATGTCCTTTAGGGAAAAAGTACACATATATCTAAGCTAAAATAATTTTGTCTGCATCTGGTCTGCAAGTCATTTTTTCAATGCACAGAAATACTTTTCTTCTAAAAATATATATTGGATTGTAAGATATATATGATCCTTAAAATATCCTTTAATCTCTGTCAAGTTAATGTAGTTCATGCAAGAGTTACAGTATGGATCTCAACACCAGAGTTACTGCAGCAATAAACATCAGTCAGCAAGCTAGGCTTCAGAATTCAGTAAACTGCAAGAGGCTGAGATCTTACTTGTTTGTTTTTAAACGGTGGAGATGAGAAAGTTTTTGATTTAAGTGAATTATTTCCCTGTGGGTGAGAAAACTATTTGGCCAGGATGCGCAATATTTTATCTTGGTCTTTGTTTATTTGCACTGTGTGTGCTTTTGTATCAGCAGACAAGATAGCAAATTATTATATGGCTTCCTAGCTATGTTGAACAAAACCATGCCTTAACTCACCCTCTGTGCAGCCACATGGAAGCCAAAACTGTGGTGATTCTCTCTGTGGTCAGTGAGAAAGGATTGGCAATGAGCCCAAACTGGCTTCTCCGTTTTTATCTCTGGTTCTGTATGTACTTACAGTGCCTTGGAAGCTGTATAAATTCCTTGGATAGATTTCAGGTATCATCTGTGTATAAACACATACATTGCACCTAGGCAAGACCTTAACAAGTGTCTTTGTTGGAAAAGAAAAAAAAACAGTATTGGAGCCAACAACAGGTTATGATGGCTTCTTTAATGTAAGTGTTATGTGAGATTATACAGCAAGGTTTGTCTAAATTCTAACATTAAATGTGTTTAAGATCTGGGTCATTAGCTTAGTATATTTAAAAATTATTTTTATTGCTTCATGAGTTTCCTTTTTCCACTTAGAACTTTTCAATTTTGTACTTTAATCCTTTTGCCATTCATCCTTATTAACTATTGTATTTTCCACTTATGAAATGCCTGCTCAACTGAATTTTGTGGCAGAAGTTGTGCAAATAGAAAAAATTTGCTTAGGGTTGAAAAATGTAGCTAACAGCAAGATTACTACCTACGGTTAAATGGAGCCTGTGTTATGCACTCCTTGCATGTTTGAGTTTCCTACACAAGCTACTGATAGTGCAGCTTTGAATAACTAGGAGTTGAACAAAACATTTTTTAAGCAGTGCCACATAGAGCTGAATATCCTAATGCCTGGTTTTCACAGAGCAGAATTCTAGTTTATAAATAGTTATTTCTCCTCTGCAAATTGTTTTCAGATTTTAGGTACTTTTTACAAACCTTTTTTTTTAATAAGGTGAATTACAGTGCATGGTTTGATCTCCATTGTAGTCTATTAAAAAAATATAAAAAATGGGCCAGCAGGAGTTTTTTAACCATCCTTTGTTAACAGCCTTTAATAGGTAGAAAAAAGCTTTTATTTACTTTTCCTTTCTTTATCCCTTCTGCAAATTAATACTTTATTAATGTGAAATTTGCTTGGGACTTAGGAAAATGGAAGAAAGATCTCCTAAAACTTGTTTAATATTTTAGTGTGGGAAAAATACTGTGTTTACATAATCGTAGAAAGCCATGAAGATTATCTTCCCATCACTTTTGATTCTAGAGGTGAAAGTAAGGTGATTTGGCAGAATACTTTCTGAGGCTATACAGCAGCTATTCATTATTATAATTGTAGTGTTTCAATAGGTGTCTTATCAATTTTTTCTCCATTTGTCTGGGTGTCTCTTATGCTATCGGTGAAGTTTAACAATATGTTTTTTGTAATAAGATCAGCAAAAAGCAAAAAGATTAAGGATGTTTTACATAATGTAAGTAGCTGAGATATTTTTTTTTGATAGTTCATAATATAGTAAAGCTAAGCTAAAAATGTGCATACAGCTGTATAAGCCTTCTTAATTTATTGCCACTCCATCTATCATTCATCATTTAGCAAATATAATTTAAATAAATTTCAAATCCTGGACCCTAATCCAGGGTGTAATATGGACAGCATGACCTGTCTGCTACCCAGCGCACAAAAATAGCAATAGATTTTCTGTATTTTAATAGGTTTATGCACTCTTGTCAAAGTTTAGAAAAAGATTTGACAAAACCCTTTATACTTACTGAACAGAAAGCAGGTATTTCAAAATAGCTTTTCTAAATGTACATGAAACAAGGACTGAGCACAGGAAGGAATTAGGCATATGCTTTCCCTATAAATCCAGAGAATCAAAGCATAGTACAACAATCTTGCCTCGACATTTGAGCTTCTTTTACAATGTTTTCATCTTCAGTCTCTAGCCTTCTTTTTTAATAACCTATTCTGTTCCAGTAGTATGAAGTCCTCACACCTGGTACTGGCATGCAAAAGCTAGAGCAAATACTTCGGTAAAATTTGCAAGACCACCTTTATTTGAATATTTTTCCTTATAACTGTGAGGAATGTACAAGGATTCCCAAAAAATGCACAGCAGTGAACTGTAAAATTCTTTTGTAAAGGCAGGCTAGACTTCAACATTCAAAGCTCTGCTGATGACATTTCAGAAGCACACGTGCTGCAATAGTAATCAAAATGAAATTTTTCCCCTTTTTTAGGCTAGTTCAATGAAGTAATTTGTAGTTCATAAGCTCTTTGGAAAAACAAAAAAAAACCCAAAAACCCCACAGCAACAACAACAAAAACCTAACCACAACCTTTCTTAGTGCCGTAGGCTCAACACATTTGTTTCTATATTTTTGTTTTTACTTGGAACTGAGAGAAGAACAATTTCACCCAATTTTTAGGATACTAGGGATATAAAATTATTTCTTAAATAGAATGGAAGATTTTATCCTAATTCTCTGAATTCTAATATGTTTAGATTTTGTTAAGTGTTACACAATGAAATAAAGTCTCCCTGGAGAAGAGAAGGTTCCGGAGACACCTCGTAGCAGCCTTCCAGTACCTGGAAGGGCAGCTACAGGAAAGCTGAAGAGGGACTTTTTACAAGGGTGCGTAGCAGCAGGACAAGGGGGAAAGGGTTCACACCAAGAGAGCATAGATTTAAATTGGATATTAGGAGGAAATTCTTTCCTGTGAGGGTGGTGAGACACTGGAATATGTTGTCCAGAAAAGTTGTGGATGCCCCCTCCCTGGAAGTGTTCAAGGCCAGGTTGGATGGGGTTTGGATCAACTTGGTCTAGTGAAAGGTGTCCCTGCCCATGGCAGGGGGGTTGGAACTAGATGATCTTTAAGGTCCCTCCCAACTCAAACCATTATACGATTCTATTAATTAAAAATTAGTTAGATTGATCCTTTTTTCTCCTTTCACCCTCCCTGACCCCTCAGGGACTTACTACTGAAAAGTGTTATTCTTGCTCAAATTTTCAAGACAAAGAATCATTTTTCACTAGAATAACAAACATTTTAAATTTTTCTGGTGAAAAGCAGAAACTTCAACAAAATATTCGGCAAAGAGCTGTTAGCTAGAAAAGAGTCTACTAAGTTATTTTTGAGGGAAAATATCATAGAATCGTATATCACATATAACCCAGACAAAATCTCTGGAATATTTAGAAAGGAAGAATAATTGTCTTTATTCTTAGATTGTACCTTTCTGTTTTGTTTTGGGGTTTTTTTGTTTTAAATTTTTAAGCAAGTATCCAGGCAAGATCCACTGTTCTCAGGACAAGCCCGGGCTATCACTGTCTAAACACACCAGGAACATGTGTATGTTACATGATGAAGAGGTTCTCAGGAGTTGTAGTACTTTTTCAACTTCTGAAAAATAATTTTCCTTCCTGTGAATGAAGTGTGTCCTCATTACAAAGTATTTCCACCCAATATCCCAAAACAGTCTCCCTTCTAATGTTACCAAAATACAAAAGTGTTCAGAAGACTCTTAAAATCTGTGACTCATATTCTAGTGCATAACCAGTGAAACAGGAAGCACAGAAAAATTTTGAAACACAATTTTTTTAGTGGTTCAAAAAATTATTGAAGCTGAGTATTCAGATAAGTTCCAGTGTGTGCATTCCTCATGACTAATTTCACTCTTTTGCAACAAAGAACCCACATGGACATTTTTTTTTATGTTGTTATTTTTAGGGCAGTTCAAGCAGTAGTTTCAAGCACAGATTTATGAAGCCTGGCAGGAAAGATGGCTGGATTTTAAAAAATTAATTTTTGAAGTAAAAATTCTAAGACCACAGACAAGTGCTTGAGCAACTGAGTACTTACTGTGCACATCCACTAACTCAAAACTGGAATGGCTTATTCTACCTGGAATCACTGGTCAACTATCAGTGTGGCTTTTACCTTTGTCTTCATAATGTCACATAGTATATACAGGAGTAAATCAGATATCCTTAGGCTAAACAGCATTTAATATCTCTATATCTTTGGTTTCTACTCACTACTTCTATGTAAATATTGGTCTATGTGTCCATTTCTGCTTCCTTAGGGCTGACTGTGAGCTAAATTCCTCATAGGGAAATATCAACTAGACCAATAGAAATCCCACATCTCGATATAGGGTAGACTTTACGTATCTGCTAGCAATGATTGTATCAAGATTCATCTGTGTTTTCAAAAGAATTCAAGGGTAAGATAGGAACTGATACAGAGATGTTCACTCTATAAACAGTGCCAAATCTTTCCAAACAACTATCCTGAGCTTTCAGCCAGTTCAGGCAAACCACAATTCTATGCAGATCACAAGGGATGGAAGGATTATTGGCCTTTCCATCCACATTCATCTTGAAACCCTGTGTTTATGAAATGTCATGAGAAAAATACTGCATTTGCTAACCTTCCTTATGATTAGCTAAACTGGGGTTTAGGGGCCATAGAATGGCTTTCTTCCACTGCAAGGTTACCACAAAATAAGCACATCTGCTGTAACTTTAAAAGTCTGGATCCAGTAATGCTTTCCTAATGACCACAGATATGGTACACAGGACATTTCTCCAGTTCTTGGCTCTTGCTTCCCAGTGAAGTCACCACACACAAAGTATTGTCTGTGCAAGGCAAACTTCTGGCAGAAGGCTCAAGAGCAAAGGCACAGACCCAAACCATAAGAGATATGTCAGCAAACAGTTTAACTTCCTTTTTGCTGTGTGGGTGACCAGAGCAACAGGAAGGCTGTTTTTATTCAATCCTCATGGAAAGAAAGTTCTCAAAGCTTCTTTCTTGAGGAAGAAATAAAAGAGCTTGAACAGAACTGCTTGGGGACAAGCACCAAAGAAGCATTAAATGTTCAAGAAAAATAGTTAACCTGAAAAGTAAATAAATTCATATAAAAGCTCATACACAAGAACATTAAGTGCATGAACACCAAGTGTTGGTCTCATATTAACCCTTAACCCTTCAAGAAAAGACTGAGGATGGTCTGAAATACTAGCAACATTTCAATGGTGAAATAAAAAACAAAATTCAATACTCACTTTGCAAAACTGAGTAGATCAGGCAGTTTGTATTGATGTTCATACAAGTTCTATAATTTATACATGCCTGCAACAAATCCTGTTTCCACTTCTGTTAATGCTTTGGTCTCATAGGTTTTGTATTTTTAGCTTTACTCTTGAGCACTAAAAGAAGTTCATAGTAGTAACATCACAATAATAACTGAATCATTCTTCAGCTCGTGTGGATGTTTTTATTTCTGTCTGGAAGTGTAAAGTGAAAAAGCTAGTCAAGCTTACACCAACATTCATTCCATAAGTAGGGCAGGATTCTGTTCATGTCTTACCAACCAAAATTACTTTGAAATAGAACTTTGTTTTAATTGGTTTTGTGTTCGACTTAAAGATACTGTTTTTAACAAAACCCTGGACTTCCTTTTTCATTTTAATTTTAAAAATGTTGCCAGTCCATCCTTCACAGAGTTAAACTTTTAAGTAACCAAAAATAAGGTGCTGGTCTGCTGAACAATGAAACAATTTCATCATGGTGTGGAACTGCATAAACTACTTAAAGACAGGACTTGTCTGATTTTTTTCATCCTCTGACTTGAAGTTTGTGACAAAGCTTAGTCCTTCAAGTACGTGTTCTGTGTTTGGTTGGCAATTGACATTTTTTAATATTCAAAGAATAATTTTTATAATCCTTATGAAAGGATTTACCAAATTTGAAATTACGGGTTTTTTTCTCATGACTCTTAACATAGTTGATATCATTTTATTCTTTGTTATAGTCTTATTTCATTGTAGTCTTATTTTCTTTATATTGAGGTTTCTTCACATCCAGCATGAAATGTCTTTTTTCTAAAGTAATACCAACCAAATGTCTTATGAGAAACCAGTGACACAGGTATTATTTTTCATTTGTATTTAGAACAACTATTATTTTGCTTTTTGCTTGGTAAGTTTGCTTTGCTTCCTCACTTCTTTTTCTTAGTAAGATTCTCTGTAGAATCATCCAACAAACTAATTGTGTGGTATTTAACAGCTGTCCAAAATATAAAATATCAGGAAAGATACTTTCTTGTTGGAATTCCAAACCAAATCAAGCAAGGAAGGTAAGAAAAGATTATAATCTGCAGCCTGTTATGGGTCGACAGCACCATTACTCTTCCATCTTCAGAAATCCTATCTGTTGCAGTGTTTGTGATTATATCCCCATCTAACTGCTGACCTTCAAAGGAAGCCTTTGAACATGAAAGAGGATTATAAACATTCCTTTCTCTCCCGGATATTTGAGCAAAATGTCCTGAATTGAATTTCGTGTAATAGAAATCTGCCATAATTTTAACTGCTTAAAGGAGAAAAATCTATGTATCTATAAAATATTCCAAATATATTAATGAATCAAACTTTGAGAATTGCTGTACAGCATTCCAAAATGCTGTTTCTTAAGTACTGCCACTTAAAGATCTTACCTATCAAAAGCAGATGAGAAACAAATAATTAGTTTTTTAAATTTTAATTTATTTAAGATTAGAGTTCAATTTTTGGCTTTCTATTCTGTCAGTTCATTTTAGAGTTCATTAAAAAGCTGGAGGGGGGGTGGGGAGGCAGCAGGGGTCTCAGGCGTATGTATGCTTAATGCCTGAGCTAGAATTTGCTCTCTGATCCATTCCAAATAACTTTTACTCTCAAGCAGAAGTTATTCACTGTCGTACAAGTCAGGTTATTTAACCTTTCCTCAGGTCAGCCTAAGCAGAGACCTGAGTCCTCTGTACTCATATTCATAAATTAAGTCCAGGTAGGATGAGGAATCTGGAAAGAAATGCAGGGATCAGGCAGCATAGGAGTGAAATCTCTCTTGTAGGAATATGTAGATGTGTTTCTAAACTGGCAGAGCTCTGAGTGATCTGAAAACATTTACAAGACCTTTATTTAAGAGAGAGAGATGTTTTTGGTTAATGACTGAAATAGGGCAATGTCAATGATAAATGTGTCTCTTGAAGAGCTAAAAATTGCATTGTAGGTAGTATATTAAGGACAATAATATGATAGAGGTGTAAATACTGGCAAAATATTGTTTTCTCCCACTCTGGGCACCATTTGTCCATGCGACAGTGTATGCTGACAGCTACCTACACTAGAAGTGTGTCCATTCATCAAGATTTCCTCTTGTGCCGCTCATCAAGATGCAGCTCTGGCACAAGGCTGCTCTTTGTGATTTATTGTAAATAACTGCTGAGCCTTCCCTTAGTCTATCCAGACACAATGACTTATGAGGAAAGGTGTGTCTGAGATTGTTACTGGGGCACACAAGTCTTAATAGAAGTTGGACCCGGTTACACACCAAGAAGAGAAATTCTATATTTGTAAACTTCTTTTTGTCCTGATATGCTAAGGAAACAAAGTTAGTGTGATTGTACTGCTAGTCTATTTGTGAGTCAATGATTCTTTCTACCCAAATCCATATTTAGCCAGTCAGTTAATTTTGATCAATCTTGACGAGAAAGATAGAGATGTCCAAGATGTGATATGCCTAGAATTTTTTGGAAAAAATGTTTATTATAGAAAGAAATGAAAACCTAATTTGTAGTCCTCTGTGACATGAGAAAAGTGATGTTAGTGAGAATATGAATGGATATGAACACATAGGAAACTAGGCATTATTAAATCCACTGTTAGCAAAACATCTTTTTATTAAAATTACTAGTAATTGGCACTATATACAACCTAATATTTCAAGATATTAAAATCTTCAATAAAGAGATAATTGAGAGAACACACAAATTTTTGTTACTTGTACTATAATTTGTAGCTGAAGAGTGCCTACATATTTTTAAAAAATATTTACAAAAGTAACTTCTGAGCATTGACTCGCAGACAAAGCCAATCATGCAGGATGTTTTCCTCTGGCCTGCCCCCTTTCCAGCTGAACAGAAGCAGGCTCAGGCTCCTGCCATTCCCCAACAGCTGAATGTTTCCTCTTGTGCTTGTGCATGGGAAAACGCCTACAGATGCAGCTGCTACCTGGACCAGTGTTTTTTACTGGAAGTTTTACCACATCACACGCACAAGATGGGAACCCTAAAGGCAGGCTCTAGTTCTGTGGCTGCTAAAGCTACAATATTTTGTGACCTACTCTAAGGTCAAACCCAGGCCAAGAAAAAAACATTTGGCTTTTTTTTTTAAATTATTGTGTTATTTTTTGATCCCTTAGGGTGTACTTGCAACATGCAGTATCTTAAGAGTAGATGTGTCCAGACTGAACACAAAAAAGGCCTTTAAGCTAAAGCCAGCTTCTAGTGGAATCTGAATTAGAATACCATTTAAATTGAGAAAACTCAGTGTGACTAGGGACAATAAACTAGAAATAAAAGGATTAGCTCACAGCTGTCCCCTTGTCTACTTGTCATCACAGATGTGTTCTCACTTCCCAGCTTGTTGCAGTTAACTTGGACACTTTCTGAGTGAACGCAAGCTCTGCTTCTTCTGTTCTGGATGCAAGGAAGCAACTCCTTGGCTCTGAGGACCTGTCTCTCTCTCCTTTCTGTCATTTCTCAGTCTTTTTTACGTGAGCTGCAGACTGGCACCTCTGTGCTGTGTCTCTCTGTCCTGCCCAACCTGATTTGTTTCGTCATATCATCTCTCCTTCCCACCTCTTCTCCAGCTGCTCAGTAGTTTCCCAGGAAAAGAGCAATCTACTTTCTCAGAGGGTTCAATGAAAGCTAATCATGCTGATTATAGAAATTGAAAGCTGAAAACAAACATGCAATCTATCTACATATTTACATTTGGAAAGAAACAGAGATTCTCAAATATTCAATATGAAAAACAAGCATTGTATGTCCTGTGATAAAACAGCAAGAATGGCCAACAGACTACTCTTGCTGTCACTATTTTCATGGCTTTGTGGATCTACTTGGTGCCCACACCGTATCTTCTGGGGTTTAGTAGTCCAGGTCCAGACATAACATCTGTTCTGATGGTGAGTTTTTGTTAATATCACAATATAACTAAAAAAGTTATATTGTACAAGTTTTGGAGAATGAAAAAGTTGCGATACACTACTGAGTTTTAAAATTAAGAGTACTCCCCAAGACAAGAAAAAGGACAGAAAAAACTGGCAGGAAATTTTTAGACAACAAAATGGGCAACTTTGTAAAGCAGGTCATGAAGTATATCACAAAAAGAAGGCTAAAATATTGTGTTATTCTTGTTTTAAAATTAATAGATTCAAAAGAACTGCTATGAGAAATGAGAAAATCATTCTAGTAAAAAAAAAAAAAAAAGAAAGAAAAATTAGAAAGTACCTTATCAATGCTTAATCTCTGTCAAAAGATGGAATAATGTCATGTCATGTGCAAATAAATTCAGTCTGCTTATACACAGTATAGAGTTGGCTAACTCAGGCCATATTTGAGAACACATTTTAGAATATGTCATGTCTTGATACGATATATTATGAATTTATATACTATAAATGAAAAAAGTAATTAATATGCAGTAATGTGATACATTTCTTACTCTAATTCTTTGAAAAGATTTGTGAAATTAATATAAGTTTTCTTGATTTTCTGTTATTTGATGTGGAAGAATAAAGGCAGAGCATTATACCAGCTTTGTAACAGACTAAAGAGTAGTAAAAAAATCATCTGCTAGGAACCATGCAGAAATCATTTACACTTTTTATTCCAAGTAGATGAAAAATTGCAAAATCCATGCTTTCAGAGAAGAACTGAGTTAATGAAGTCAGGTTTTTAGCTATATAAAAGCTGACTTCAGCTTATATAAAAGTCTTGGTCCTGTGCCTTACTCCACTGACACTGTGCCTTTACAAAATGTAAATCTGTCCTTTATTAATACAGAATGTTTTTCCTGGCTCCCTGCCACCTGATCTCAACTGTTGACATAAGATTATCAGAAGAAAAACAGAACATAGCAAGGATTCTTTGACCTCAGAGATTTTTGGATGCTACCTCTATCTGTTAGGGCTGTGGACGAGCAATGCAGGTTAACTAGGTTTTTGTTCTGCCTGGTGGTGCTTGTTAAAGGAGCATAAATGCTGCACTGAACTGTACAAGTACAATGATTCATTGCACAACAGCATTAGCATCAGGGAAATAGTTCTCCACTCTTCATCTGTACTGCATATTCCTTGGCTGCAACCAAGGAAAGAGTTTATTGAATGGATGCTGGAATGTTGCTAGGGATTATTCTATCATTAGCCATAGCTCACTATATATTATTAACAATATGTGTTGCACTAAAGACCATGGGAAAGATTTTGCTTTATCAAAGTGGCAAGTATAACAGTTGAAATAAGCCATTCCACATTCTATTGAATTTAGGCAAATAAGCCAGATTTAGAGTTATCTATTCACCTCAATAAAAGTTTCGAGAATGTACTTAAAGTTCAAATTTCACTTCACATTAACCAATAGAGTAATATTAAGTGCTGAAGTTTGAAGGTTTGACCACTGATGACAGAAGAGTTGATTTAGCTACTCATAATAACAATGGGGTTTTTCTGGTTTCTATTAGGTATAGTAAATTACCTTTGCTGTATGCAATGATAATATTTTTGCAAAGTCAAGCACTGAATACCAGAATTAGTTTTTTTATTTGTGAGGGATGTGCAGGGGCAGTTCGTGATCTTGCAATAAAACACTGTGCCTGAACACACATGCATAAGAGTTTGAATTGAAATTGCATGGGAATCCTTAATTCCAGCCCCTTCTAAATTCTTAAGTCTTGACTTTGTTACCACAACAACGCTAACAGAATGTGAAGCTGGAAGAAAGGTTGTGATGACATTATTTTTATTGCATCTAATGTGTCAGGTTCCCATAAATTGTGTAAAGGTCATTTCTCTGAAGATTTCATACATCTAACTTTTTAGCAAGAAACCAAAGAGTGAATTCCCCAAGCTTCTGTGAAATTCATCTCTAATATCAGAAGAGGACTGTGCAATTTATGCAGAGACAACATCCCAGCATTATTCTTTTCCATGGACCACATTGGCACATGTAGAACTTATTGAAGAACTTAAGCCTTTTTTGGGGGGTGGGTGATTCAAATGCAGTCTAAACCACTGTTTCTGCATTATATGGAGGGTAAGCAAGAGAGAAGTTTTGTGGCTTTTTGTTTGTTTGTCTCCTGTAGACATAC
Source organism: Aegotheles bennettii (assembly GCA_013398125.1). NCBI lineage: Eukaryota > Metazoa > Chordata > Aves > Caprimulgiformes > Aegothelidae > Aegotheles > Aegotheles bennettii. The sequence goes on along the minus strand of VZRW01001016.1, from coordinate 125,241 downwards.
ATTTAAAATAAAAGAGAAAAGCTTTACAGAATATATTTTTGTTCATATAATCTTAGCCTGTACTTGTGCACCTAGTGTGTACAATGTAGAGAAGAAGCACCATGAGATGTTATTGCAGTGTTGTCTCCAATGTAAGCAGATAAATTTACAACTGTCAGAGAATGTCAAAATTATTTATAATCTCCACTATATACTACATTTCTCCTGCCAGGAGCAACACCCTGTGTTGGCAGACTCTGGTTAGAGCAGACCATTTCAGCTGATAAAAAGACTAGACCAATGCTGAGAAGGTGTAAGTGGAAGGGAAAGAAAATAATTTTATCACATTTTTTTATTTGTGCCAAATATGTGGTTTAATATAGATAAAACACTTCCATTGCTCAAGCTTTTTAAATAACTATTTAATTTCACCTGGACATTGCAGATGCATCCATGTGAGAGTTATTCAGACAGCAGTAAAGCAGCAGTGAAAAGCAGATATGTGAACTGACTTCACATCAAATACATATTATTTCTTACCTAACTACTTGCAGTGCAAATTATTAATTAGTGACTATGTAGTATTGTTAGTCCGATTAAAGGCAATAGAGCAAACACTTAAAAAAAACCCAGATGAACAACCTCCACCTCCCAAAAAAATAAACCCACACTCTACCAAAAACAAAGCAAAAAAATGAAGGCCTCTGTGGAAAAATTCAGTCACTGCAAATATATTCAGATCTTTTATTAGGTTTTCTGATAACCCCATCTGTTCTATCAACAGAATTGTCATTTAAGCAAAAAGCCCTTTCAATTTTCCTGAGAAATTATCAGGTCTATCTTAAAACTAGATGTCACTTCTGTACTTTATTGCATCATTTTCTAATTTTACCTAAATATGAAAACAGTGCCATTTCTGAAAACAAAAGAATTTTGCTACCAGCTGTCAATACAGCTGCACAGTCAGGCTTTCTGTCATGTCATTCTTTAATCTTTATTCATTCCTATAGAAATTTCAGCTAGGGGCTATATCAGAGACACAAACATGTAAAAGGCATTTTTTTTAAGTTTTATCTTTCTTTGTTTCTCTCTCTCTTTAAGCTCTTCCCCTTCCTGGAGTGTTCTTCAAGAGCAAATCAAGCATCAGCTCCAAGTGCATGTTCCACATGCAGCACAAGGGAAGGAGGGAGGGAAAGAATAGAAGAGGGACAAAGAAAGAAAAGCATGTTAAATTTGGACCAAATAAAAAAAAGGAAAAAATAACTGGGAAACGAGACTTGAAAACAAGATGGACAGGCAGAGTGGCTTAAAGGGCTGTTTTTTTAATATAAGATGATTTAAGCCAAGGCATATCTTTTCAGTGAGATTTTTCGCTTTGCTTCAGTAGTTCAGATACTGCTGTACTGATACAGACTTGAGTAGATTCACTTCATACTGTAAATGGTAAATTGTATTAGTTCAATCTCCTAGGTTTCTTAGAGTAACAGAAAATTGAGATAAGACCATTTTCTCACTAGTGAAATGTTTTCTGTGCTAGGCATATCACTTGGAGTACCTGCACCAAACCTCTCTCAAGACACCAGCCCTGTGTTTCCAGTATCCCATCTTTTAATTCTAGTTCATTAAATTACTAATTTTCACTGTTTTATTCAAGTTTAAAATTGCAAGATTTTTTTTATGGACAACCTTATTTATTCTGATAGTCACTTTTTACAAAGCACAGCTCCAGACTCAAAAGCAGTTGGCTAGAGTTCAGGACTCAGTCATAATTTGAACTCTGATCTCCAGTGGTCAGTGATCAATGTACCCACTACATGGTTTCAAGCTCTTTCTTTTCTATTATGTGAATGTCTCATGTCAGCATCAGTTAGAATTAAGCGATACTCTTTCTGTGGTTTGACCTTTAAGTAAAGCTGAGTTGAAATACTGGTTTTGTCCTACAGAAAATTCCATTTAAAAAAATCACTTTATTTATTTATTTATGAAAGAAACCTTAAGCCTTTTATTTTGTTTAGTGGTTAGCGAAGTTGATAGTCATTTCCCTATTGAATCTAGCACCGAATATTTTCTTCAGTGCCAGGATTAGCTTCATGATTTGTCTCACTGAGGCTTTAAACCATCAATGTTATTTTATAATAGGGGAAAATCTGTTACCAGAAAACTACTATTTAAGAAGGTGGGAAAAGGTAGCATTAAAGATTGTATAATTGTTTGAAATGGTGAATTTCAAGTCTGACTGTCCGATATGAGCACATACTTCTACTTTATTGCTATAGCTGAATGAATCTGTGCTATAAAATAGAGTGTATGCCGCATACCAACCCTTGGTGAATTCTTCTGTGGCCCATTTCATTGAAGAGAAAAGGCACAAAAGCAAATGACACAGCAAATAATTTCCATATAGGCCTGCAATCCTTTTGATAGGATAAAATACACTGAAAAAAAATCTGTCTTGTACAAGACTATCACATCTGTTTGAACCAGGAAGAATTTCAGTGAAGCTCTAAAGTGATTTGTTTTTCAAATCAGTGTAATTCACAGCAGAGTACCTTCAAAATTTCGATTTGATCTGAAATTTTCAGACTAGGAGTCAGATAAAACATCAGATAGGAGATTAGGCAGGTTTCAGACACTGAAAAAATGTCTTTAAAATTTAAATTCAAATTTTCTGTGAAACATGAGGTTTTTTGCGTGTCAACTAATTCCAGTGAAAAAATACTTGCTCTGAAATTTTCCAGTCATCTCTATTTAAAATTACTGAAGCTGGAGTTTGTATTTACCCTTCCTCCTTTAAGAAATTACTTGCCTGGACCTAACAGTATGTCATTCACAAGCTATCTGTGATAAAATATTCACCTTCATTCTCCTACTCTAACATGAGAGACTAATTGTTTTCTGTTTTAACATTTAAAAACAAGCATTAAGCTGCTGTTCCTCTTGCCTAGCTGTGCAACAGCTAAGTACATCTATCTAATCTGAACTACTTATGGTGACACTGTTGTGATCAATGATAAAGGATGCAGAAAAGGACTCCCCTCTTTATTTCACATAGTCTAAGCTTATCTGTACTGTGTCTGGGTACCTTCCCTTTCAGGTGGTTAATGTTAGAAAAATTAAGTCTCACTTGAAAGTTTACAATTGGTCACCATAGTTTCATTGTGTATCTGTATAAAAAGCAATTAAATACACTAACTGGGTCCTTCCTTCTAATAGTTACCTTTTCTTTCTTATTCAACACAGGCTGTAATCAGAACCTCTCATTGTGGCTATAAGAGCAATGGGTAATCACAGTGTGTCATGGGGGGGACATGGGAGCAGCTGATAGCACACCCTGGGAGCAAAGAAACCAGAAAATACATGTAGAAAATTGCCATCAGTTAGCACTTTAAGTTCTGCAATCTCTAAAGAGTTTCATTCACAGTTTTAAGGAGCTCTCTCCAGTACATATCATTAAGTTCTTGGCTTCTAAGACTTACTCTGGCAAGGACTCCCTCAGGTCAGTTAAGCAATATGTGACAAAAGGGCTTCTTTATTATTAGTTTAAGATGTGTTTCCTTTCAGTTTGGTTGAATGTTCTAGAGGATAGACAACAACGCACATATTTTCCTCCATTTACCATACATCATTTTGTTTACCTTCACCATATCTGCTCCCACTCATCTTCTGTATAAATTAAATCTGATCTTTTCAGTCTCTACCATATGATTTTAATAGCTGTAATCTCTAATGTCTTCTGCCTTACTCTTTATGCATAGTGCATGCTTTTATGATACAAAGTGAGCAGTTACTTTCATTGAATAATCTATGAGGATGCCCAGATCTTTTCTTAGAGTGCTTACATTTCATTTAGAATCTGTTTATAGCTCCTATTACTCTGTCTCATGTTGACTCTTTTGTATTTGCCAGTTATGAATTTTAACAGTTTCCAGAATAGAAGCATATATCTGTGCCCTGAAATCCAGGCCTTTGTTGTCACATCATATGATTCTATTTAAAAGTATAGTTAACTTTCATCTATAGTCAATTAAGGGGTAATCTTGTCTTGCATATTCCTCTCTACTTCCTGTGTTACTGGGAGTTTCCAGTATCTGAGGTTCTTTGGAGTACATGCTACCAAATACAGAGGATAACAGCTGACTTTTCTAAAGAAATATACCATGAGAAACGCAGAAAGGATAAGAGTCTTGCTCTTCAGATTGAATACTTTCTAACAATTTCCTCATTTATTCATAGCCAGTTTATATTCATTTGTATTTTTGCCAATATTCCCTCTTAACCCTAAAAGCCTGTCTTTCATCCTCCAAAGCATCTCTAGAGAACAGCCATATGCGTTTTGGGTCTTCTTTCAGTAGACTAAACAAGCTGAGCTCTTTTGGAACCTTCTTGTAAGACAGACTTTCTATTTTTCTGCTCACTTTAGCAGTCCACCTCTGCCTTGCCCCACTCTGACTTCATCTTTTTGAACAGCAATGACTAGAACTGCACACAGTGTTTCAGAGAACATCTGACTCTCTCCCAGTAGGTTAACGTGCCTAATCAAAGAGTATGATTCTTCTTTTCTGAGTACATTGTTAATAACAGCTAGACTGTAGATTACTATGTGGCAAGTTACTTTTTTACCATAATGGAGTGAAAAGTTGCTGATTTTGTCATATTCATAAGCATCTAGTGAAGCTTATTTTGCATAACACTGATTGCAAAGGCCAGTGAGTGGAGAAACTTCTACACTGATATAGAAGAGGAATATAAAGTTTTCTTCAAAAAACTAAGTTGTGGGTTGTTCTTTTTCCTCCTGTATACTCTGACACCGCTCCTGAAGCAGTCTGCACTCCAATAGGTATGACACTGTTCCTGAATAATGTCAGCACTCACGTGTAATGATCGCCATGTAATGTATTATAAACATAGCAAATGCATTATAACCACAGCAATGGCAAATCTGGGTTTCCACAGCAGATACTAGCTTGGTGCATTGTGGTAGATTCGAAAGTAAGTACAGGCTCTAGAGAATACTACAAAGTGTACAGTCATACTCCTTATTTCAATGCATAGAAAAATATAGCTACAATCATCCACATACAACTTCCTTAATTTACATACTACTTATACCATGCACACTAAATGGCAGGCTGTTGGTCATACTGAATGTACATATGACATAGCAGTTAGGTTTTCCTGTATGACAAATGTTTCAGATAAATATAAGAAAAGCAGATGTGTCTCACAGCAGGCAAGAGGTGTACTTTGGCCAACAGATATTGATGAGGATGGCAGAGAGAGCTCTTGCAAGTAGGAATATCTAGTTCTGTACTTCACATTTGTTAATTGTTTTCTGTCAGCAACTGAGCAAGCCATGTTATGGACACTTGAAGACAAAAATAGAAATTAGCACTGTTTTTATGTTCATCGCACACTGAGCGTACCTCACTTCCATCTACTTATGAAATTTCTGTGGGCAGAAGCAGCTGCGGTCATTGTTTGTCTAGCAGCTAATTTTTCTGTTTTGTATCCATTACTTGTTGAGCAATTCTTTTTTACACACCTGAGTAGATTTAAATAAATAAGCAAAATCAAAAATTCTGTAGGCATTTCCATGATCACAAAAGATGATAACAATTCAGGACATTTTCTTAATGTTCAATCTGCCTTTTAATGCAAGTCTTTTTAACATAAAAAAGATTGGCATTTAAGTTGCTAAATCTGAAGAAGTGCAGAGGAGATGCCAAACAGATATTTAGCATTTAATGCTCTGAATGTTTCTAGATTAACATCACATATGATTTAGTATTTTTTAACGTTTTATCAGGTTCAACCTAAAGCAGGAGGACTCTTGAAAAAAGCAAAGCCAATGCAGTATATTGACAAAAACTAACAACTTTCAAAAGCGAAAATGCAGAACACTGCTTTATAATGAACAACCTCAGTCATTATGAAACATTAGTATTTACTGTTGTTGGAGGAAGAAAAGAAAAAAAGGAAAGAAAAAACCCCCAAACCCAACAGATTTCAGCGTTCAATTTTCCACTTGCATCAAAGTCTTCCTTGAAAATACAGCTTGTTGTAACTTTTTCTTTTCAAGTTAATGAAGAGCTATGTTCATGCTTATTCTTGGAGGTCATGGACTTGATTACCTACTGCAAAGCTCTTCTCTTGTTGTTTGCCTCTACCCAAGACCTTTGCATCCTTTAGTAAGGATGCATCAGAGTAATAGTGTTTATCTATCTCAGACTGGAGAAAATAATTGCACAAGTAAGGAATCATATGCCAGGAAGAAAATGAGAAATCAAGTACACATCTGTACTTATTTTCAGTTTTGCATATGCTACCTTTAATACTGCACAAAGTTTGATTTTCTGAAATACAGCAGTGTATCAGCCAGACATGCTCTTGTAAATTAAACCTGACCTGAATGAACACCAAAAACAAAAAACAGACAAGATTTTTGTTATTTTTTATTCTGAGTGAGATGAGCCATAACCGCAGGCACAGGATGCAGCAACACAGCCAGTGCTAAATTCATTCCTCTGCATAAGCAATGTCTATATTAGGAAATAATGAGTTGGAAATCCTAGAAGTAAATTTGAAGGGTTAACATTCTCCCCTCCAGGGTGACTTTCCCGTGAGAACTTGCTAATAGCAGAAGACATTTTGTCAGGCAGGATAGATTAGGATGTGCACTGGGATGGAAGTATTCAAGTGCTATTTCATCTATCTTTTTCTCCTGATCCTCCTGTTTCAACTATAAGGAGCTTCCTGTCTGAATGGATTGCAGTGGCCATCTTTGTATTTCAGATAAGCTTAAGACTCATGTAAAATGTGCTGCTGCTAATTAGTCAAGATGTAATTAGTCCAAGGAAATTAATTGTACATAAATAATGTACTTGGCTTGAGAGATAAATTCAGAGCCTTTTCAGAGTTGTCTGTCTTAAAAATAAAACAGCAGAAAAGGATTACTAAGGAAGATCTTCAAAATTCCCATTACTCTGCTAATGAAGATTTAACACATTGCCCAGAAGACACGGCTGATCTGCACTTTGTAAGGTCCTTCCCCCACATCAGCATTTGCACATGCCCAAATGCTCTCATCAGAGATAAAGCTAACAGAAGAAATAACTTATCTGCCTCCCAGCTGAAAGTAAAGCACTGTAAGTACAGCCCATGCACAGAAGTGGGTAGGTAATTAAGAGTGTTCTCCTTCATTAACTGGACTTCAAGTGAGCCATCTTTTGGGTGCATACCACAGGCCACTCTGACCTACCTGAAGCTGTTAGACACATTAAAGTTCACTTCAGGATTGCATGTGTCAAGGACTGCATAGTAGAAAGCTGAAGTTTGACTTCATTTCCTATACAGCTGCCTGATGTTATTAGTTATTCACTGATACAGTTTTTCAGTAACAGCTAAAGGACCAATTCTGGAGGCTGACAGTTTATTACCGTGATTGCAAAAGCACAGGAGCATGTATTCTGTGCCCTCAGTACAACTAGCTAAGGAAACCTCTTCCACGTCCTCAAAAACACTATGAATTAATACCATACTGGGTTTGGAACTTGCCTTTCCCCACCATTTTTCCTAGTATTTGTATTTTATTCCTTGATGAAATGAGGCAGCTTAGTGTTCTTTTATCAACTATTTTTTCACTGAGTGATATGGTTTAGTGTTTTAGGGGTTATTATCACAGAATCACAGAATCCTAGGGGTTGGAAGGGACCTCGAAAGATCATCTAGTCCAACCCCCCTGCCACAGCAGGGTCACCTAGAGTACATCACACAGGATGTATTATTATGGTGGTCCTGGGTAGATGGTTGGACTGGATGATCTTGAAGGTCTTTTCCAGCCATAACAATTCTGTGATTCTGTGCTTCTGTAACTACCCAGTCCTACATGCATTGGACAGAGTGTAAAGTCTATGGGAAATGGCACCATATAAGAATAACACCATTGCAACACCCAGATCACACAGTTGCAAAGGACTGCACAGGCAGAAGGTTGCAGAGAGTCAGACTCAGAGAAGTGGGTGTATGTATTTTGTTTCTTAAGGACAATATGTTCTGGTTTTTGTTGTATAGGTTTTGGTTAACTTCCAAAATAGTTTGACTGATCGGTTACTACCTGAAAAAGTTTCTGGATTTTATTTAATAGAAAATAACATAGAGAGGTATATAATTTTCAGATCTGTAAACCAGTCTTAATCTTTCACATTTCTTATCTACACCTCCTATTAGCCTATATAAGACCGTGCCTATAATATTTATTCATTTTTAAATATCCTCAGCTTTCCAATTGAGTGAAATAATTGGAGTAGTTTGTTTAGAATTATTTATGTTTTATTTTAACTTCATGGTCTAGAACTGTTATCTTCTCTGATCTGAGTTATCAGCAGGTACTGGTGCCATTAAAAATCGCATTCTGTTGCCTCAAATTAGAGAGCAATTTCTCCACCACAGCTATCACTGCAGTCAGCTAGAGTTTCTACAGAGCATAGATATAAAAGGATCAAAATCTTGTAAGACATCTATAAACCAAGATTGTTTTAGATATTTAAGACAAGTTTTCCTCTATTCTGGGAACAGAAATGCTTGGCTTCAGTAAAAGCTAGAGGCAGTGCTTATACCAGCTGAGAACCAAAAATATTAATGAACAATTATCCTAATTTTTTCTTGCCACCTCACTGAAAGTTGCAGGCTTCGCAGCTAGCTGTAACTCTTAGTTTCTCTTTTCTTCTTATTTTTCCCTAGTTGAGAAGACAGTGTTTTGTAAGTAATGAACAGCCAAACCTTTGGAAGAATTGAATGAATTTCCAAATCATAACCCAGATTTTTCTGGTAGTCTTATATTTTACATCAGCGGCGGGGATGATTGCTAAGTTCCCCTGTCAAAGATAAAAATGGACAAATAAATTACTGTGTGAAGATACAAGCGGCAATTCTTAATCAACTGATATACTCAGTCTTTCAAGTTTTTTTGTTGTCTAGCACTCCTTTTCCATCCTGGTCTTTGAGGATTAGCTATGCTGTCTTTATTTTCTTCATCTTTTTTGCGTTCCTTCTCCCTTTCCCTATAAAAAAGCCCCATGCTTCATGCTTTAGAATATTTTTCACACCTATTTGTTTTTAATTTATCCTAATCACTTACTAAGTTTCAGAGATACTATCTCTACTCCACCTTAATCCAATTTTTACCCTTTTCTTTTTTTATAAGCAACAGTAGCATTACGAGATGACACTTTATTACTGAGTAGTAGGATTTTCCCATACTCTTAACCAGTACACACACTTGCTTTAGGAGAACTACTTCTTTGCAGCTCTGAGGCAAGTCATGCCCCAGTGGCTCCAGGGCACCAGATGGCACCTCTCTTGCCATGTCTGACTAGTGCTTGTGCGAAGACGCAAATCTGTTTACTCATTCTTTCTTTTACAGTCAAGTAAATTCTGCAGTGACAAGAAAGAGGGCAATTTTGGTTAAAATCAAGCATATCTAGCTCAACAGAAAATCTGGCAAATGGAGAGAAAGGAAATTATACAATCGAGAGCAATCAGAAAATTATTTAGACAGGTGATTACCATCAGATTGCAATGTTTTTACATGGATCCACAGGGCTTGGTAGGAGCCAAACTGCAATTTGACATTTGTATAAAATCATCAGTCCGCATAGAAGAACAGCATACAAATCACATATTTTTTGTAGTGTGCTGAAGAAAGAGGACTGAAGGGACCAGGTATTTTCAGTCACTGAATACAATGGGTCTCCAGCTCAGTCACAGCTGTCAGCTGAAATTCTGCCCGTTTACTTTGAAAACGTAACCCTTTAACCAGAGAAAACTCATGTCTGTGGAGTAAAATGAGTTAAATCTCTCTCTGCCCACTGTGCTTGAGTAGGTCTGGTACTTTTCTCTCCGCATGTTCTCTGCCCACTATCTTTCAGTGGTCTCCGAGTTGTAATAAATTCCACATCCTGCAGCCTCTTTTGGTCTTTAGTGAAGTCATCTTCCTACTGTTATGTCTGAGACTGGGATATAAATACAATTCCTACATGATGATTTCCTTTCCTGATTTCCTAGAATCCTTTCATGATTCTCCTAAATTTCAGTGAGGCTGCAGACAGATGCTTACTGCTCCCATCATCCTACCCTTCCTCTCCTTACATCTGCTACTCCCTCCCAAGTGCTTTAGTTAACTCAGTGTGCAACTGCTAGGATAAGGCACCCAGGCAATTCCATGTGCCAAACCATGACAAGCAATATGAAGTTCTCTCACATGTTCAAATAAAATAGCGTTAATATAAAGATTTAATTGAGTATATGTGAGATTTTGTACTATACATTTAAGGGCAGAGGAGGAAACCACAATTACAAGATAGAAATTGCTTTATAAAATTAGTGACTATGAAAAAAATCTTGGTATTACAGTGAGAAGGTAACTCAATATACAACCCCCTCATTATAGTTTGTGAAACTATAAAGAGAAAAATCATGAGAAGTGAAACTAATTTCCTATTCATGTGACATTAGTAGGACTGAAACTGTATTACTACCATAATTTATTTCTGATGCTGCTTTACAAAAAAAATGTTGAACATTTATCAAGCTCACAAACCACAAGCCACACAAATAATTGAAAAGTTAGTAGAAGTCATTCCATAGTGACACCCAGGGTGAGATGCCATTCATCAAGTGGTGCCTGGAATTTAGGTGTCAATATGTAGCTATCCCTCTAACAACCCTTTACACTAGTCATCACTTAGGGTTTGCAAATGTAAGTGCCTACAGCCATTCTGAGGCTCCGTGGTGTATCCCAAAGGGTTGCGTAGGGTGCTTCCAACTGCCACCTGTCTCACCAGAGGCAACATGGACAAGGCAGTCAATTCTAATCTTTGAACTTTGTTTTATTTTTTTATCCCTCTTAGGTTTGTTTTGTGTATTTCTCACATTTCATTCTATTAACTTTGATGCAGCTGTCTATGATTTCTGGGTGAGCTTTAGTCACTGGCAAAAGTGTTCAAAAGGATTTGCATTTCTTGCATGCTTGTCATTGTTTATGATCTTTGCTTCTCCCTTTTTCAGAAATTTTTGGTTTATTCACAGATGTGGAAAAGAATGGAAAGGAAACCGTTGCCACATAAGTGCCAAGCCTCTTCAGCCTCCATCTTCAAGTCTCCTTCAAAATGGTGGGTCTGTAAAAAGAAAGAAATATATTTCAATTCATTCTTTGAGTGTATCCTTTTACTTATTTCTGTCTTTGATTGCTCTGATTTTGCAGATATTTGGATTGGGCTGGGTATCAGCTTCGTACTGATTAAAATTACAGCTGCTGCCTTGTATTTCCTTCTGAAGAAGAAAGTGCCAGGAATGTAAGTGAAACTTAGTTTGTGTAAAGCAGACACAAATGTGGCACAAAGCAATGGCTAACTGCCCAGTCTCTTTGGTTTAAACTATTAAATCTCCCCACAGTCTGTTTGCCTTTATATGCATCACTAAGCATAAAGCCTAGCTTTGCAACAAAAGCTGACCTTAGTGGACCCCAGTCTGGAAACAATGAGTTACGTCTTGACTGCTTAGAATGTTTTGATTGCAACTTTGTATGATTATTCCTAATTTATAATATTCACCATTTATCGACCTTAACAGTAGTAGCCCTGATTTTTGTACATAATCGTTAAATGTGAAAAATAAAAGGTATTTATGGTTTCATGAAACACCTGAGGCCAAATGAATTTCCCACAGGCAGATTCACAGCTCTTCCTGAAGCTACTGAGTACCACATGCACCTTGCTGTATATTTTTGCCCCACATTTGAGAACTTTCCCTGTCATAACTGGATAGAATAAAAGTGAGGGATTTTCTCCTTTCAAGTATTAGGGTTTTTCCTAAAAAGCTTTAATAGATTAGAAAAAACGCAAGCTCTAAGACTGCAGAATTACGTGACCTTTTTTACAGATTGTAGTGTTTGCCCCTTTTCCTTTAATAACTACAGACACACTCACAATCTGACTTTCTGTTTTAATGTTTTATTAGTTATCTTAATCAGTGGTTCTTTGAATGTGGCTCACCAATGTCACCTTATCTGTTCCTTTCACCTATTTACCTACCACTTGCTATCATACCCATTATCCAATACTCTCATCTTGCACTAGGACCACCCCAGTACAGACCTCTTGGCTCGTGGTACAAGAACCTGTCTTACTCATGGTGAATGAGTGCTCTAGATAGGGATTTTATTTTTTTTCAAAATCTGTATTTCTTACATCCAGTACTATGTTTGCTGTTAGTACTGTGTAAATAGTAAATAAATAATCTTCTGACATCCTAAGCACAAAATGCATCCTCAGTATAAAGGAAAAAGATCAGCAAAATTGTTGGTTTATTTCAAAATTTATTTCAAGTGCTTTGAATAACAGTACTAGTAGTACTAGAGATATCTCTTCATTGAGTTATTTGATTTCAGACTTTTTTTAGATATGCTTTAGACTGGCAATTCATTATTTCACAGATATACTTCCTAGCCCTTCTTGTCATCCCTCTAATAATATCTTCATTTTCTCTCCTCCCAAATTTAAGATTTAAAAAAATATTTTTTTATGTTTCTTATTTTCCTCTAACACTTGTATTTCTTCTCTGTTCATCTGCTGACTTACTTTGTCAAACCCTTCTCTGTCAGCAAGTACCTACCACTGTCCCTTCCTCCCTTTCAGCAATTCCTGTTGTGCATTGCCTTGTCCTTTTTCATGTTGTTATATTTCCCTCAGCCCTCATTTTCTTCTCCAGAATTCATCTTCAAAGCTGTCTCTTTTCCTTTAAACTTGTGCTCTGCTATAGACCTTTCTCTCTTTGAGGATGTTTTTATCTCCCAGATTATCTACTATCTCCCAGACTATCTACTCCTGTTCCGATGTTATTGCTGCTGACAGGTAGAGTTGTCTGTGGACACAGAAGCAAAATGTTGAAGCAGGAACATTTAATGGTTGTGCTGCTGTTAATTGAGTGCATAGCTTCACCTACATTCTTGATGTCTGCTTCCTCTTCCGTAAAGCAGGAATAATAACATTTCCTTATCTTACTTCACAGGGGCTTTAAGATTTAATTCATTCACATTTATACAATCTGCTAAGGTACACATATGGAAAGGCACTTCAGAAGTGCAAGAGAAGTTGTATTGTAAGAGCTGCTTGATTTATTTTTTTTTTGTAATTTCAACTAATATTTTTGCAAAAAACCGCTAATATTTTATCTCAGAACATGTTTGATGGTGTTTTAATCAACAAATTATTTTCTTTCTTACGCCACTGCCATCCACTTCTCTTCTTCCACATATCTGTATTCAACAAATACTTTTTCCTTTCTTGTAATCATACCTGCTAAAAAAAATAGTGTCTTTTTTGTACGTGAAAATGTACCCAGTTGCAATGTGATGCTGAACACTTAAGTGTCCTATGAGATACGTAATAAAACAGGGATGAGTGAAGATCTTATTATGGTACTAAGAAATTGTTACAACCCTTAAATGAAGAAAATCAGATCTGTGAAACTGAGTTTGATAATTTAAACAGCTAAGCTCATTCTGGTCTTGATGGTTTTCAGTGGAGCTGCCAAAAGATAAGTTATGATGATGGAAGTTTTTGTGGTTCCAAGTTTTGTCTATTAGGAACTGACTAAGATTGTCAAATCATTTTGCCCATGGTACAGAATAAAACTTTTTCATTGTTTTTAATCACAGTTGACTTGAAATGTAAGTTAAAGTACATTATAGAGGCATCTTATCAAGAAATAATCTAGCTAATATATGGCAATTTGATCGAAATTGAGAAATTATGAGATTAATGAAATCTGAAACTTTGAATTTGGGAAGACAAGCTCATCCAGGCAGTTTATCTCTCCCTCTTCAACTACCTAGTGCCTAGAATGATTTGGTATAGAGAAATCACAGCTGAAAACATAGTAGCAAATGAAGGCAAGTTATTCCTTAACTGCTTAATCTGTAATCAGAAGTAACTAGTCAAAATGCAGCCAATGTTATCATACTGAAGTTTGGATCTTTAAGATAAAGCTTTAGAATAACAAGTGAATTGTGTTTGCATAAGTCTGTAAAATGTACAATGTGACAGCACCACACAGAGGCATGAGATTTTACTCCTGATTTTTTTTAAGGGTATTTGATGAACTAGAGGAATTTAACTGTGCACATGAATGATACTTTCCTACAATTCATTTTCACTTCAAAGGCTTGTGTCTGCTTTTAGGCTTCCTGGGTCATGTTGTTTTCTTAAAGCCAGAAGGCACTAAAAGCACTCCAGGAGCGCATGCCTGCTTGGCCATTCTTTCACAGGGAAGCTTTCACACACTTGTGCACCTATTTACTGCCTCTTGACAAATTGTTTTGCTCCCTTTTTTTAAATAATTTGTATTAGTGTCTCCTTTTTCCTTACTGGTATAGAACCACACATGCAGGCACTGGCAGATGGTCCACCAGAGGCAATTTAACAGTTGAAGGTTCTAGCTCCCAGGACAATTTCAAATGAACTGCAGGTCTATGCCTCAATGGAAATAGCACAGGAATGTGCACAAGAGCTGAAGGAGAAGGTTCAGAGTCCAATAGAACTATTTATTTTACCAGAAAACCAGATACCAGGCAGTAGATGTAGGCTGGTGACCCCTTAGAAAATTGCTAGCTAAGAAGCTGTCACTAACAGCAGTGAGAATCTGAGAGTTAAATTTTCCCCCCTTTTTCTTCACTAGAAAGATTGAGAGTGCCTTAACCCTTTCTTTCAACCCAGACAGAATGCCCTGCTTCCTCTCTGCTCTCTCCTTCTCCTTCCTCAGCAAGAATTTCATCTCTGATTTGCAGGCTTTAAACTCTTCAGTGGGAGTTACTGGAAGTCATCATATAAGTTTATTTCCTAATGGACAAAAGCAGCCCACCACATGGCTTGGCAGCAGTGTACTTCATTACCACAATGGCATTCAGATATGCAAACTACTTCCCAGTTCCCAGCTGGGGATATGTGAACCTTTTGTATAGAAACTCCAAAGCAAAGGAAGCTTACAAGTTTCTCACATCTCTGTTCATGCTCCAGAGATGATGTGTTCTTGTCCAGAAGGGAAGACTGCCAGTTACTCCACTCCTTCAGTGGCATCTGTCCTTATTGAGCAAATAGAAGAAAGCTTCATTTTAGCTTCCATTTTATTGCAGCTGCCTTCTCATGCTTCATTTTACTTTAAAAAGTGAGAATCAAACACTTTCCAGCCAGCTAAGCTATGCTTCGTTGCTATTGCCTCCAAAGCAGTCAATGTCCCTGGTTACTTCCAGCTTCTTTTCTACTCTTGATCTGTACCATCAGCTGCAAAACTAATGTACCACAGCTGTTATCAGTCCTGTCAGTCATAATGAATACAGAACATTAAATTTTCCAAAGCATATAAATAACGTATCTTACCATACAGACAACAAAATGAAAAACTGAAGTGCTCTGAGAAAATATTTTAAAATGATAGAAAATCATGGGAAAATGGGAGCCACAGAGGCCATTTTTCATCCTGCCACAGGACAGACTTCTCGGTTTGCACTTAAAGACCCCTAGGAACATGAATTTGATGGCATCCTCAGGGAATCTTGATACCTCAGGTAGGAAGTAAGTTTACTGTTAGAAAGTAAAGATCATTCCCTTCCTCCTTGCAAATAGCTTTTATGTTGTTGAAGGCAGCTGTCATGCCTCCTTACAGGTTGCTTTCTTCAGGCTAAACAAGCGCGGTGTTTTTAGCTTTTCTTCATTGTTAAGATTTCCTTACAATTATGATGATTTCCAGTTGCTGTCACCAGGACTTTCTCCAATTACACCATACCATTCTGGAGGCCTGATGTTGGGGAACAAATAGCATATTCTCAGGGAGGCTCTACAAGTGAATCTGAAGGACTGCCAGAGCCCGTTGCTGGCTATGCTTCTGTTCCTGTATCCAAAAGTTATAAACTGAATGACAATAGAATGACATTTACTGAACCAGTCTTAGCTTGTGAACTGGAATGGACACAGATACTACTCTTGTAGAATGAGAGAAAAAGGTGCAGTTTTATGAGAAAAACAAAACTAGGAAGCAGCAGCCACAGCTGTCGTTTGGGAGTTGTTTTATTAGTCCAATGCTGCTGTTCAAATCTATTCCTTCTTCTGTTGAATACTTTTTTCCCTGAAGGATGAAACCCAGTGCTACAGTTAGAAATCTTCAGTATTTCTGAAATATCTATCTCACAACCACCGCACATAGGAAAGGTTGCAAAGAAACAAGAGGTGACATGCTGAAAGAACAGAGCAGATCTCTCAGTCTATAACCTTCAAGATCACCAAGATGAAAAATGCAAAGGACTGATCTTTTTTAAAAAATAAATAATCAAGTTCCCTAAAGTAACTCAATAGGTATAAACTGCAAACCTAGGAAGCCCAGACAGCATATTAACAGCCTAATCAAGCTTTCAGGTGACTTGTAGATGATTCTAAATGCAGTTTTGGAAAGTCTGTCCTCCTTGCATCATGCCTCCCATTTCTTCTGTGGGATGTGTAAAATATAGCCTACTTGTGCAAATCTAAATTTAGTTTAAAATGTTTCATAATTGCTTTGGAAATTGAGGTCTTGAGTTATAGTTTCTATTTAGAACATAAGCTTTAGAACACCTGTAAAGAATTCTTCTAAGGGATTATTTTAATTAGTAGCTTAATTGTAATTGAATCTTTAGCCCACTAGGATTTTGTCATTGTTGTTATGGATGATAAACATACTTCTGATGATAAACATACTTCTAGTACTGTATATCCTACAAATATGTGTACTGTCTAAAAGAAATACTGGATTTTTTATTGAAAGGCATATTGAAAAGTATAAAATTCTGAGTTATTGCATCCAAACAAATGATTTCTCGATACTTTAATTTTCCACTAAAAGCTTGTTGTTACTCAGCAGTCCTTTTATACACTGGCAGGTATTCATGGAGTATACAACTTTTTCACATCTCTGTGAAGTTACAGTGGAGAAGTCTATGACAAGGCAGTAGTTTTTGCTACTAAATAATGCAGATGAGCTTAGCAAAGCTATGACCCATGTGACCTCATCCCAAGATGATTAATACTCTCCCTTTCTACTGTGGTATTTCTGGTTATGTTAGAAAACCCAGTTGTCTCTGAGCTGCCTTACCCACATATTTGAGTCTTTTTTTTTTTTTTTAAACCATGCTATGCTTGGCATTTTTAACCCTAATTATTTCCTGCTTGGTACAGTCTTTCAAACTGGGTATTTATGGGTTTTCTTCATAAATGAGATTCATAAACATTTCACATTGATTAATTATTCTGGACTGTAATTTTTGTGAGTGAAGTTACCCTTACTGTACAGTGGAACACATACATAACTTTCTTCCCATCATGCGACCTTGTGATAGGCATATTGCTCTTTACTGTAACAATAAGCTATCATTTTCTATTAGAGCAATGTTTCACTTATGTCAAGTAACAGAAAGCTCTGTAAGAATGTGCTTTACTTGAGCCACTGTGATATATTTAACTGCCTGATCAAGCAGTTTAAAATTAGGGTGTAAACTGATGAAAAGACGGCAATACTCACCCTGCTGACTAATACTGCACTTCTTTACTTTCGTCAGCAGCATCTATATTGGTGACAGAGTACTGGAGTGGGCATACCATTGCTTTGCTCTTATAAGGAAAGCTTCATATTTTTAATTAACTGAAGATTGAATGTGTTGTGTTTACTTCTAGGGATGTATGCACAACATATAAAGTAATGTGAATACGTCCTCTCAGCTCCCAAGCACAGACTTCTTCAGGCAGTTACCACCTCATCCAACTGATAGCACTTTTTATAGCACTTGTGTAAACATGTGGATAAATTTTCACTTGTATATTCTTTGATGTCTTTTAAGTCATTCGAAGATATTTTGGAAATTTTTAAGAATAATTATTGATATCCCTTAGAAAGCATTGTTTGCTACATTCACAAACAGGTTGTATTCATATGCATGTTTGTATAAATACATTCATATATAGGATATATGCATCTATGTGCGCATATGTGTAACAAATGTTAGATGTAAGGTATTATATTCAAGGTAACTTCCAAAGTCCTGCTTTGGCAAAAAGTTTCTAAGAACAGAAGAGAACTTAAGAAAGCTTATTCTCCACTTCATCTAAGTCTCAAGTGCATAAATTCAGCCAGTGCTCATGTTTTGGGCCATAAAATTCCCACAGTCCCTAAGATTAGGTGCCCAGCTACATATGCCCTTTCATGATTCAGACCTAATGTGGAGGGACACCTGAAATCTGCTGGACAACTTGAACAAGACTAAATTTTCATGCTTGAGAAAACCTCACACACACAGACAGGACCAATTTCAGCACCAGACACAGCCACCACAGACATGCTGTTGAAGAACTCAGCCAGAACTCTTTTTGGTGCCCACAGTTTGGCACAGTATCCTGGTGGTCAGTTATCCTCCTTGCAGAGGAAGCCAGAGATCTGTGTTCAGTGTCCTTCCTGCCCTTGGGACAGGCCTAAGTACTCAGTGTGCTCTTGCCCAAATAAGCAATATATATAGTCTTGCACAAATTGCTTAAGTTCAATGAGGGAGCGAGGGATGAAAGAGAATCAGATCCGTCCCTCTCTTTGTCATTTCTTATTGGCACATTAAAGGTAGCTCCCACTGTGTATTGTGTGACTTGCATTGCCCTTTGGAAGTGTCTCCACTGAGATTGATGTGCTTAATTCCATATCATGCTGTTAGGCCACAGAGTCAGTTTGTGATGTCTAACTGAAACACCAAAATTAAGACATGCAAATCTGGCCCTTTGGGCACTAGTTTAGAACCAGAGTCAAGTTCCTTAAAAAATTCTTAGCTGAGTTTGTTTCTAGCCCCAGGTTTTGTGAGCCATGGTGCGATTTTAGAGTAAAAAATAATTTCTGTGTACATTTGTGGACTTTGTTCAGGAGGATTAGTATGCAAACACATTTAGGAGGCATATAAATAGCCTAATATATTATAGCTTCACTAAACTAACTAAAAGCATCAGAATATCATGATTTATAATGGTTAAGATTAAGATCAAATCAACGGGTTCAAATATTCAGCTCTCCACATTGCTGTGTCAGGTAATCAAACCCAATTATGAGACTGGCATTAGAAGGAACTACTATCTGGCAGTCTTTTTGTGAAAGATTTTAAAGGGACATATCTGGTTTTGTCTAAAACCCAAACTTAGGTTCTTGAACTGATTTCGCTCATAAGGTGATATATTTCTGCAGCCGACCTGTGCCTTCCTCCTAAGCAGCCATTCTAGTTTTAGCTCTTTGAAAAAGAAATCATGCAGTGTGTCTCCTCTGTGGCTCTTGTTGAGGAGCAAGAGCTTCCCTTCCCAACATCTCCACCGGCTGTGTCTCTGTGACTGCTCTGGTCCCCTCAGTTCTGCCTGCCACAGTAACACAGAGCCTGTCTATCAGTTCCTAGGGAGACACTGTTTAAATCACCTGGAGGAGAAGCTTTGGAATAGAAACAATTTTTAATACAAGAAAAACCATCTCTCAAGTCATTGAGATTGCGAACTTTTTATTTTAGAACACTGTATAAATACAGCTTTCTATGTACACAAAGGCACGTATATGCTCTTATTCATAAAAGCATTAATGAAAACAACTAAACCAAACTAAATACACCTCTTCAAAAGCAAAGATCAAAAAAAATGTGTGTTTCTGCTTCATTCTTCATTAATTCTAACTAATGAATCTGTAGCTTTGTATATGTCATTGGAATAGTTTTGATGATTTCAAGCACTGTGGAATATTATCAACCAGTCATCTATACGGAAAAAAAAATAAATGTAGGCAGAAAGTTCCATCCCCAAATATCCTTTGCTTTTGCAGAATTAACAGGATTAACTGAGCAGGTCATAAGTGCTTCCAAAAAAACCAGAATATGTGAAGGCTTCTGTCAGGAAAACATATCTTTAAACTTCTAGCTGAGGTAATGAGCATGAAACCCATAATTAGTACAATTTGTCTTATTCATCTGTTATAAATTGCTTAAGGCATTTTGTTCATTCATGAAATCTTTGCATTCCAGTATCTTTAATGACTCTTTAAATATTTCTGAATTCATAGCAAAAGGTATGGGGAGTATCTATAGCTTTAAAATGAATTCTGATTTTTTTGACCTAAAATGCAAGCTCTTTATTAATTCATTGGAAAAAAAGAGTTCTTATAACAATTAAAAGTGTTCTTACACTTGGAGCCTAAGACCATGTTAATTACTGAATTGCTAGTGTGATAGTAGCAAAACACAGAAAGAACATGATCTCATGACATGCAAATACATTATAGCAAGGCAAATTTTTAGCTAATGTCATGTTTTATTTAATGTATAGCATCATACATGCATTTTATGAATACCGAATAGCTCTATTCATATCCAAAAGCATCTAAAGTATTAGCAGAAACAAATGAAAAATTCTTATTTTTTCCTGAACAATTTACACAGAACAATAGCTTAATTTCATTCATTTCAGTAAAGCTCAGTCAGAAAAATATCTAGCCATCTACATTTTTTGACTTAAACCTTTTCAGCCTGAAGCTGTTTGGTTCTTCGACAACCTGTGTGATATTGTGGGTGTTTTTGTTGTTGTTTGCTTGTATTTTCAAGGAAACTGGAGGAAACTGCTAATACTTCATTTGCCAATCCATTGTATGAAGGCCTTAGTCCACCTGGGAAAGTAAAGGTAAGTAGCAATAGCTGCTTCTATACATTCAGAAAAATGTGAGGCTGTAGTCCTCAAATAAGTTTTCCGTTAAAACAAACAGTGTAATCCCTCACTGAATGATATTTAATAAATTTAGTATGAATTAAAAATTGCTGCATCACTCAGGTCAGCTCCAATGCATTTTCTAAATATAGATTTTAAATCAACTCAGTTTTGAGAACATACTGACTTTTATAACTAATCCTGACTGTGGACTGCTGAATCTGAGAAAAAAAAAAAAAAGAGGTTTGGATGAAATATTTAGCTAGACTTATAGAAGAAAAAGCTCCCCGGACTTCCCTCCTTTTAATTGTGGGGGAAAAAAAAATAAAATAAAATACCTTAAATGTCCATTGCAATTGTCATCACTGTAAAATTCACATTGACACTAGCCAAACACTTGGTCACACATTTCCTTATCACTATTTGTTGATCATAACTAAGAGACTGATAAAGTAACAAAGACATTTCCAAATAAAATGTATATCTGCAACAAAAGATTTCAAGGCAAGATTTAGTTATCAAATTTAAGTGGTAGCTAAAATTTATGTTTTACACTTAACAAGAGAAATATGATTGACTTAAAATGGAGCTTTCTCTGCTATTTAATTTATCATTGAAAATAATACAGACAAAGTACCTTGGAGGTAAAAGGAGAAAAAAAATGTTTAAAACATCCTTCCTGTCCTCATTTTGATACCACCCTTATTAGCATTGAAAGAACTAGGCTTGATTTGAAATAGAAAATAAAACTTCCTTGTCCTTTCCACAGTCAGTAATATAAGATTCCACTGCAGCTTTGAATAGCATTAACTATGACATGCCGTTTACTTTCTATAAAAGGTTCCTTACACCTGATTTTAAAGACATTAAATCAAATTAATTCACTTACAGGTTGGGGTTTGTGAGAGCTCTAAGTTGGAAACATTCCCATCACAATCATGTCCAATTTATCAGGACATTTTTATTTTAGTCAAAATAGATTCCTGACAGGCTTCATTTAATAGCAAGCTCAAAAACAGAAGCACAGTGTCAGGAGAGACATTTTCATAAAGGACAGCCCCAGACACTGTGATTGAAATCCAGTGCTGTACTAGAATTTGTTCTATTTCCTTTAAGATTGGGAAAATACGTGTTTTCACTTATTTTTCCTTTAAAAGGGAAAACGAGAGTTATAAGTTTTCTCTGAATCTGATGATACTTAAATCTGAATGATGTATCTCCAATCAAAAGATATGATAAACCACAAGCAACAGCTCTTATCTCCAGTTGAATATCCACACATTAAATTCTTGCGGGCATCTGTAACTTTCATAAAGAACAATTCTCCATGGACCTTTCTGAACACCGAAACCATGCAGGCCTAGCGTTGCCACACACTTGCCGTTAATATTGCCTCGTAGTTTTTGGATCCGTAGAGTGTTACTCAGCCACATGGAAGGATATTTTCAGAATATTAGTTACAGCTCACTGAAAATATTCTGAAGCAGTTTTTTTTCTTTTTATAGTCTACTGAGTATGCCACCTCACCCAATGTTCAAATCAGTGTTTCTCCATGGCATGAGGTATGTAATAACACATTTCTCTTCTAACATAGGATATATGTTGGGCTAAAGTTCATTTGCAGAGGAAAGGGGGGAAAAAGTCACTTAAGGTCAATGGCATATTGCTACTCATAATGTTAGCATCTCTGGAAATCTGAGAAAGATGACCAGGGGTGGATTGGCTGACAAGGACTTCGTAACAGCAATCTTAGAACTACAGAAGTCCTTACCTGAAGAGTTCAAATTATCTCTTTTCTCATACATTCCTCATTGAAAAAAAGTAGAACCAGCCATCTAAATTACAATAGCATGTACTAAAATCAGTGACTCACTGCAATTACACAGATTCTCCCAAACTAATACTATATATGTGTTAGAGCAAGAGCTCTGGATAAGTAAAACAAAGGTGGGAATGGATGCAGGATGTAGTTAAATGACTTGATCAGGTGTGTGCGACGGTTGGACTGGATGATCTTGAAGGTGTCTTCCAACCTTCATGATTCTATTCTAACGGTGGAGCTATGCTAATTTTTATCAGCTGAAAATCTGGTCTAAATGGTTAGAGATTTTATAGTTTCCTTTGAACTTAACATCATATGCTACTCCTGTAATGAATCTACAGCCATACGTATGTCCATTCTAACAAAATAATTGAATCATTTAGGTTTCAAATTTCACTCTGTTTTATCTTTTAGTATCCGTCTAATGAAGATGTGAAAGGGACTTCTTTTCCAAATCCTCTCTATGGTGAAGCATCAGAAGACATGGAGAAATTATGCAGTTCATTGAAAATAGACATAAAGCAGGATCAATGTTTCTTGTAATTCTCTGCCTGAAGCTTTGTTTTAAAATCCTTAAGTATGTCTTAATACTGCAGTGTTTGCAATATGAGTAACTCTTCACAGAGTAACTCATTTACTAAAATAATTATATTCAGAAAGTAACTTTATATTAGAAATTGAATCCATACATAAGTAAAACATATATATAGTCTTCTGTCATTTCAGTTGGTGCAGAAAGAGATTGATAACTATAACTGTGAATTCATTTTACATTTGCACAGTTCAAATTCCAGGACGTTAATAAAATGATTAATCAAATCCAGATTCTTGAGGTTTGGGAATCATAATTTTATGTCTATTATTTGAGAAATGATCACTTACATACTTCTGTAATTTTGCATTAGAAAGGAATTTTAAAGTACTATTTTAGTGTTCCAAGGGGCAGAAAAAAAAAGGAAGGTCTTCATATAATTAGAAACATATCGAACTAAATCAAAGATGGTCATGAATCATGAATTTGTATGTCAGCTCAGCATGTGATTCATCAATGTGACATACCGGTACGTATGCTTATTTTTAATAAATATGTTTATTATTAACCTTGATAGCCATATCTGACCAAATTCCCTTCTGATCAGCTCTACAGTGCTTACCATAGCAGTACTGATATATCCAGCTTAGTGGTTGACAGAGGGTGGAAAGTAGCTTGTTCAGGAAACAGTATTTCTGCTGAATAGACTGGACTCCCACACAGCTGGAACTTGCATTGTCACATGCCTACGTGAGAAAAATACAGGGGGGGGATTCTGGATTTTGAGTGTCATCTTCTGTGATACCAGGCACAGGTTTTACTCGTTTGCAGTTTAAATAACCTGGCAATATATATCAACTTCCACAATGCCCACTTAAGTTATATGGTGGTTACTTTAACTTGAAGGTTTAAGTGCTCCTGCTGTGCTTGTGATTTCCTCCCTTACTGTATTTCTACAGCCTACTTAATTTTAAACTCATTGGCAAGTTATGAAGATACTAAACTGCTTTGAATTGTATTAAAACAGACATCTGGACAGTAGACAGTGTCTCTGTTAATATGTTCATTCAGGGAAAGCTAAAATGCTTGGCATTTATCAGACTTTCAAGACTCCAGACAAGACAGCACACTGAAGTCTGGCTTCATTCCATCATGCACTGCCTGTTTTGGGTTTAGTTTGGTTTGGTTTGGTTTTTCTTTCACATTTTCTTAATAATATAACAGTAGTCCATAGCTCTCCACCTGGGGCCACAGAAGCACTTTTTAATTTAGTTTTCTTATCTGACTGGCATATGGTTTCACAGGTAGCAGAAGTAACAAGGCGTGATTTCCATACGTGTTTGTCCATCATTCTCTCCATACCTTTCCAGCAACACACTCATAAGTGTCTGCTGCACTGTAAAACCTTCTATTTCTCTTTCCCCTTTCTTCTGCAATCCCCTGTAGTATCCTCAGTTCTTCCTGAAACTCCACAGCCCACCCAAAAATTTTATCTCTTGAGATTGTTTCCCTGATTTGTCCCTAACTACCAATGGAAAAAGAAGCATCAGTTGCTGTCTGGCCCAGAGCTACATGTGCTGATCAACTGCTACACATTTGGCTGGTTGGTGGGTTGGCAGCACAGGTAACAAACTCACATCGCAACTTCTCCTCCTCTGTGCCCTGAATTTGTATAGCTGTCTCCTGCCCCACTGCTACTTTAATGAAGCTGCTCAGAGCTTCATGTCTTTCATACACACAGCTGCCTTAATGCCCAGTCTAGCTGGAAGTTACCAAATGTTATTAGTGGAGGTATTAAATAAAGAAGTGTGACAAGAAGATCACACATGGTGTTTCCTTTCTGAAACAAAATTAGTAAGACAGGAACATAGCATCTGCTTACTCTACTTGTACTTGTTGAGACGCAGAGAACAAACTTGATCCAGCAAAATGGCAAGTGCCTCCAGCTCCCAAACTCTGGTATTTTGATAAATCTGTGTGAGATGATTGATCTCCACATTATAAAAAGGCATTGAACATTCCTACAAGGTCAAGCTCATGTAGTCAAATTCTTGTTTATTCTGAAAAAACTAGCACTGCTTTCAGAATTTCATTAAACACTAAAATACTGGTTATGCTAGCCCTTAAATCTCCAATCATTATGTCAAACTAAGTGTATCTATGAGAAATTACAATAATGAAAAGGATAAAATTATAATGGTAGAATTTTATCAAATTCTTCCTTATGAAACAAAGTCTATTTATCTTACTATTAATGGTACACATATTTTAATGTCCTAAATAGAAGAATATGATTATAAAAAATTATTGTAAGAGAACTAAAAGAATATTATCTTTCTCATCAGTAATTGTTTCCTGAGAGAATCATGACTTTTCTGGATTAACTCTGAAGCAAGGTAGGCTTTTCTCCAAAATAATTTTCTATTTTTGTAATTGATGGAATATTTTTAAAGAAAGTGCTGAAATTCAGACTTTTTATATTCCTGAACTTCAATCTTTTTTTTATTATTCTTATATCATCAATAACAAAAGGTTTACTTATATTCACTGTATGATTATTGTCTCTTGCCTAACAGCTGACTAACAGCCCCAGACTGAAATGTTTAAGACAAAAATTATACTTTTTATTTCATTTTCTGAAACTTTTTAGTACTTTGAACCAAAGCAGTAGAATTCAAATTTTCAGTCACCCTTTCTGAAATTTCAATTTCAAAATCTGAAGAATATGACAGGAAAAAAATACTGTTAAATCTTTCTACATAGGTTTCTTACTTCTCCCAATTAACAATAGCAATTGACTAAACACCCTCTATAAGCTCATGCTGTTATTGTCATAAATTCTAAGTAGTAAAAAGAATTGTTTCCAAGTGGCTTGTTTGTGGGAATGAATTAGAAGATAGATGCTCTATACAGATGATGAATACTATACTTAGTCTAGTTTAAACATGTTTGTATATTAATGATCCAAGCTAATAGCAGAAATAAATCACAAGACAAAACTTTTAACAAAACCTAATACCACATGCAATGTGGTCAATATGCTCTTCTCAGAGTTGTTTCAGCTCCCAAAATCTCACAATCATAAAGAATGCAAGCAAGCAAGTCTCTTGCGTTTGACTAATCTGCATTTCAAAATGAGACATAGTTATGGTACATACCAACAACCATGTTTCACAGACAGATAGCCAGGTCCTAATCTTAAAAAGGGTCCTTGCATTGGCAGCTTATTCCAGCACTTGCCTTGACATCTGCCATTGGCCACTACTCTGTGATTTTTGAAAGAGGTAGGGAAGGGGAGAAGGATCTTTTCTTCTGTTTAAAAAACATTAAATACTACATATGGCTGAGTACCCCCTTCCTTGTCAATACTGAAGGTCTCAGGCCTTGCTCAGAGCTTCCTTTGGGCTAATTGCACTGTTGCAGCTGTATCAGTGCTTTACAGTGCTACCCTGCTTCTCCATATACTCATGCGTTTGCCAGCCATTACAATGGAGATCCCGATGGACGCAGTCCAGGTGCTTGTTGATGGCGACTTCCTCTCATCCTTGCCTTGTCTCACCACAACAGCCGGATCACCATGAAGACAATAAAACTGATCAAACACATGATCTAATTTTGAAGTTATTCTGGCTTTGAGCTGGAGGATAGGTTAGATGCCATCCAGAAGTCCTTTCTAATGTAAATTTTTTGTAGTTCTGTGATTCAGTGGTGGTGTTGACACCCAGTTCATCTTGACAACACTGTCCTTATTAATTTCTCTCTTCAGCTTGTGCCATGCAGGCATATGTTTGCTGAGATCATTCTGAAGCCAAGGGTATCCTCAGCTTCCCCTTACAGTTTATTCATTATTTACTCAGCTGTGGCTGAGGCCTCAGGCACAGCTTCTGATTTTTTCCATGACCTGTTTCTGTATCTGACAGAGCTGGAGATAGGTTCTTGGATTAGTTAGGGCTTTGATCTGATCTGCTACATCTTATTTGGTCTTGCTGCTACATATGAACACCTGAGACACCTAAAAAATGTCCATTCATAGTAGCCATCAAGTTAGCAAGGGATCAATTAATCTTGTCCTCAGGTAGATGCTTATCCTAGAGTGTAGTAAATGGAATTCTAGCAGCTCCTAACTCTTTCGGTTGACTGTAAAGACAGGATATTTAATATATGACAACTAAGATGTGGTAAACTGTAGAACATATTAGTATTGGTGGGTTTGCATTTCACTTTTACAAGGATACTCAAGATGAATCTTAAAGGTGAGAGGAAGGGATATTAGGAAAAATTTCTTCACTGAAAGGGTTGTCAAGCATTGGAACAGGCTGCCCAGGAAAGTGTTTGAGTCACCATCCCTGGAGGTATTTGAGAGATGTGTAGATGTGGTATTTAAGGACTTGGTTTAGTGGTGGACTTGGCAGTGTTGGGCTTGCAGTTGGACTTGACAATCTTAAGGGTCTTTTCAAACCTAAATGGTTCTATGATTCTATGAAAACATCACCCTAATCATATCAGGAATTTACAGTTTATATACTGCTGTATTATAAAACCACATCTTTTAGCCCTCATCTTAATATGGCCAAAGAGCAACATAGTGTTCAGCCTAGAAGCGGATTCAAGAACATAAAGCTTGGCCTGAGTGTTAAAGTGGGGACAATGGGGTGTGGTAGCTAAACTAGAGTAGCTTATGATGTGACAATGAATTTCTTGCAGCCCTCTGGCCCCCATCAATCACTAGGTAAAATATGTCTCCCAACATTGGTTCCAACTACCAGTAAAAATTTTCCTTCCCAGTAGTTCAATGGACTTTTAAATACGCATCTCTCCTTTTGACCATTTCTTTCTTCATAAAAAGAGTTCATTTTTCCTTTTATTTATGAACAATGTCAAATTATTATGCTTTGGAGAACAGCTGTTCAAGTTCAGGGAAATGTTTAGGCAACAGGATGAAGCCAGAAAAAGTCATCAGCTACAGGAGAGGGTGGGTATTCTACTTTTCCAATGAAAATGCTACTCTCTGAGGCACACTCAACTGGATTAAATGGGTTTAACAGGGAGAGATGAGCACAAATTATTCATGGGAATTCTTTAATCTTCTGTGTAATTATGTGTTCATTCCCAGAACAAAGACTTTGATCGATCATAACAGGAAAAAGTCAGTTCACGCTCAGCACAATGATTAGCATACAGCTACAGAGAACAACAACAAAAAGTTATAATCTAGTGTTCTAATATTTTCTGCATATTTTGAAAGTTTGGGATGCTAAGTCTAAATAATTTAAAGATAATTTTAAGTAATCCTTTTTTTCTTTCAAAAGAAAGTTGTTTTCATTTTGTTCTTCATTTTAGTATTTTAATCCTACTTCTTCCAATCACTCATATTTCTTTTTTTTTTCAACCACTTAATGCAAGTCATAAAACATCATTCTGTGACAATTTACAATACATATGGTATGTGAATTTGTAAAGCTTTAGTCAACATTATTATGGTTTTGATATCTAAGCCTTAGAATACAATTGACTGAGCACTAACATATAGTTATGTTAGAAACATGCTATGTCAAGAGCATTAACATTAGTAATCTACTCGGTATTCACATGGACATGTTAGCTGGCTGTGGACATTAATAAGCACTACTTTACAATTGGTCTCCATTGCAAATGTGTACTACAGGTACCTTAGCACTTAAAGTATTCAACATGATTCACATAAAATGTTGTCAGGGAATTAATAGCCATTTGCTTCTTTTTGTAAAAAGGGGCTGTATTCATTGTAACATGATTAGTCGTGTAATAACTTAACTCAAGGTAAATTGGACTCTCAGGGTTATGTGCTGCCCTGATCTTATAAGCAAAACTGCTACTGACACAAAGCAAATCAAAAGGATAAAGGAATATATTCCTAGGAATACACTCCTAGACATATAGTCCTATACCAATTTAGAATATTGGGAAGATAAAAACGATTAAATGAATCTGCAGTTTCCATTTAGCTGTCTTAGTCTGCAGGTGGTTTCTCTGGACACCTTTGAGAAAATTCAGTGGTCAAAAGATGCTCAGGCTGAAAAGTCCTGATAACTCATATAACTTCCTTAGTGCATGTTAACCAATCAAGGCGATGTTTAAAGGAGTGTTGTTACTGCATTTTAGCAACACTTCAATTGTTACTTTAAACCACCCTAAAATCTGCCTGTTTTACTAGCTTTGTGAACCTTCTCTTGAAGATCTGCTTCTCCCAGATGACACATTTGGATTTACTCTCATTTTATTTTCCTGTTTGTATGCCTTTGTATTTCACTTTAACTTTTCTACCAAAAAGTGGATACATGTGAAACCCTACTCAGTTCAACTTCAACAAAACAAGCTCGTCATCCTCCTATAAGCAGCAATTAAACTCACTCACAACCTCATACGTTACTTCAAAACTCTCTGGAAATGAAACTAAAACATAGTGGTAACCAGTGCATACCATACACAGATCTCAGATTGATGCACAGCTTTTTATCTCAAAATTAAAAGATAACCATAGAATAATGGGATCATAGAATCATAGAACAGTTTGGGTTGGAAGGAACCTTTAGAGCTCATCTAGTCTAACCCCCTTTCAATAAGCAAGGACGTCTTCAACTAGATCAGGTTGCTCAGAGCCCCATTCAACCTGACCTTGAATGTTTCCAGGGATGGGGCATCTACCACCTCTCTGGGCAACCTGTTCCAGGGTTTCACCATCCTCTTTTTCTTACACTTAGTCTAAATCTACCCTCTTTTACTTTAAAACCATCTCCCCTTGCCCTATCACTACATGCCCTACTAAAAAGTTTGTCCCCATCTTTCTTAGAAGCCCCCTTTAAGTACTGAAAGACTGTTATAAGGTCTCCCCAGACCCTTCTCTTCTCCAGGCCAAACAACTCCAACTCTCACAGCCTGTCTTCATAGGAGAGGTGTTCGATCCCTCTGATAATTTTTGTGGCCCTTCACAGATCCATGTCTTTCCTGTGCTGAGGGCTATGCAAATACGATTATTTACATAGAGTCTTACAAAAGAAAATACAGAATTTCTCACTGAAAAGATCACATGGATAGCTTTGATTTCTTTTACCATGGTACTGATTAATCCAGTTGCACATGGTACTTTTAATTAAGCCTGCGTTATATTCTTTAACCTCACACAAATTAATCACATACACATACACATACACATACACATACACATACACATACACATACACATACACATACACTAGCTGCCATGAGGAAAGGCAAACAACACATGTACATATGTGGACCTCTGCACCTTCAGACAACTGTCTATGCTTTCGGCTGGAATTTTCCTGTGCCACTAGGCTGTTTATTTCAACTTCCAATCTTTCAATTTTTTTCAGCCTTTCAATCTTCATATCTACCTTTTTATCCTCTTCTTTCCTATCCTTTCACTGACCATTCAACCCTTCACTTATTCTCTTTCTTACATGAAAGGGAAATGGATTTTTGAACAACTACGTCATTTGTTTCAATCATGCTGGTTAAGTTATACTTATCCTCTATACTGTCTCTAAGTTATGTATTGAATTGCAAATTCCTCAAGGCTTTCTTGGTCCTCAGGCAGTACTACATTGATTATCATGAATAATGTCATCAGATTTTCAAGAGTTTCAATTGCCTAAAAATCTTATTGAAGCCAAAGGGAACTGCAGTCCTGGGACCTCAAGAAATTCCAGACACACTAGGAAACTTTTATTTAACAGCCAAAATTTGGATTGAAAGTCCTAATTTCAAGCACTTGTATTTTGCTTTATCCTTGTCCCATTGTCATTTTTTATAGAAGAGACTTGCATCATTAGATCAAATAATTTTCAGACAGTTCAAAACCAAGTTGTAGGAACTGTATCTAAAGTATACCATCAGACATTTTAAGCTTTATTGTTCTTCTCCATTACTGTACGTTATCTTGTGGCACCATGAGTGCAACGAGTGCTGTGCACTGCCTGATGTTTGAGTGGGTACACCTCCAGGAAGGAACACAAAGCATGTAATGCAGAGGGAGAGTTCATTGCAGACAAATAATGCTTTCTTATCTAACATGTCACAAAGTAAAGTAAGAGCATAGCAAGTTGGATGTGCAATTTTCATTGTTTCAATTTGAATTGTCAATATGAGCAATACACTAATTTTCTCTTTCAAGTGACATGGTTCTGAAGCTCCTCCATAATTTTGTCTTCTACTCATTACCTTAGCATTTTGTTCTGCCCCAGAGATTGAGAACAGTTGCTTATAAACCAGCCATGCCTAGTTAACAGGATTAGGTTTTTTATCTTTTTATCTTTTCTAGTCAAAGAAAGTCTTAGGCTTCAATGTCACTTCAATGATATTCAAAGACTTTGAGTCTCATTGAAAGACCTTTGGTACCACCAGCAGTATGACATCTGGGAAAACAAAGGGAAAAAGCAACAAAAAAAAATAAAAAAAGCAACAATGCCCAAGTGGCCAAGAAGGCCAATGGCATCTTGGCCTGCATCAAGAATAGTGTGGCCAGCAGGACTAGGGAAGTGATTGTCCTGCTGTACTCGGCACTAGTGAGGCCACACCTCAAGTACTGTGTTCAGTTTTGGGCCCCACACTTCAAAAAAGACATTGAGGTGATGGAGTGTGTCCAGAGAAGGGCAACGAAGCTGGTGAAGGGACTAGAAAACATGTCTTATAAGGAATGACTGAGGGAGCTGGGGTTGTTCAGTCTGGAGAAGAGGAGGCTCAGGGGGGACCTCATTGCTCTCTACAACTACCTGAAAGGAGGTTGTAATGAGGCAGGGATCAGTCTCTTCTGCTGTGTCCATACTGGAAGGACAAGAGGAAATGGCCTTAAATTGCAGCAGGGGAGATTCAGATTGGACATTAGGAAAATTTCTTCACTGTAAGGATGCTTGGGTATTGGAATAGGTTGTCCAGGGAGATCGTGGGGTCACCGTTTCTGGAGATGTTCAAGATGTGTCTGGATGAGGCGCTGGGTGAGATGGTTTAGTGGTGATGTAGGCAGGCAGTTGGACTGGATGATCTTTAAAGTCTCTTCCAACCTTGATGAGTCTATGGCTCTATGAATTCTGGAGAAGTGTGCAAAATAGTTCTGGAAGTTGTAGCAAAGTGATGGACTAAGAAGCACTGACAATGTTGACATTTTTACATAGTTATTCCACAAAGCTGGATGTATGCCTGATTTTCAGGTACCATAATTAATGACTACAGGCCTTTTGTTTGTTCAATGGCAAAAACATAACAGAATGAAGAATTTCCAATTCTGAGTAGCTTTTACAAACACGTTAATAATCAATCAATATGGTATATGAAAGTAGTATCTTCTTTAGAACCACAAAAGATGTAGGGGGTCTTTTTGTTTGTTTGTTTTTAACTGGGTACACTCAAACTCTCCTTAAGTTTTAATTTAGAAAGAAAAGATGTACCCTGACTGAAATGGAACACTTGTTAGCAGATTCTTCTTTCCTGAATTAAAAGGTCTTAGTTCACATGGATGAAAATGACAAGTATCTCTGCACTGTGTGGTTTACTGATTCTGAATATCAGAAATGTTCCAATTCAGTCTTTTTTTGGGTACGCCTCAAATGAGGTTGTCATTAGAGCCTCAGGTGACTTTGTGAAGAAATGTAGCCAGCAAAATAAAAGACTGGTTGGTTGCTTGGTTGCTGTTGGAAGAGACATGGTTTACAGAAACAGGAACGGGGACAGATGGTTTTGGCTTTAATTTTTTAAAATGACCTAATCTGTTTGAAAGTATGCCCAAAGGGTCAGCAGTGGTCCAGAGATCTACAATACTACACTACATAAAAATTTGCTTGAGTATTTTAACTAGTGAATTCAAATTCCTCAAGAAATATCTGAGAAAAGAGAAGATATAGCCCACTTAAGAGACATTCTTTTTCATTTAACCTCTTTTCTTTACTTGGCTTCAAGTTTTATCACATATTCTGACCTTAACAATATAAGAATTACGACTCCATGTTGGCATGTCTATTTTATTACAGAATCACAGGTTGGAAGGGACCACAGTGGGTCATCTGGTCCAACCTTCCTGCCCACACAGGGTCATCCTAGAGCACATGGCACAAGACTGCATCCAGCCGGTTCTTGAATATCTCAAGTGAGGGAGACTCCACAACCTCTCTGGGCAACCTGCTCCAGTGTGCGGGAATTCACGCAGTAAAGAAGTTCTTCCTCATGTTCAGGTGGAACTTCCTGTGGCTCAGTTTCTGCCCACTGACTCTTGTTCCATTGGTTGGCATCACCAAAAAGAGCCTGGCTCCATTCTCTTGACACCCACTCTTTAGGTATTTATACACATTAATAAGACCCTTCTCAGTCGCCTCTTCCTGAGGCTGAACAGGCCTAGCTCACTCAACCTTTCTTCGTAAGATTCTCGAGACCCTTGACCAACTTAGTGGCTCTCCATTGGACCTGCTCCAGGAGCTCCACATCTCTCTTGTACTGTGGAGCCCAGAACTGCACACAGGACTCCAAATGTGGCCTCGCCAGGGCTAAGTAGAGGGGCAGGATCACCTCCCTTGACCTGCTGGCAATGCTCTTCCTAATACACCCCAGGATTCCATTGGCCTTCTTGGACACAAAGACACACTGCTGGCTCATGGACAATTTTTTGTCCACCAGGACCCCCAGGTCCCTCTCCACAGTGCTGCTTTCCAGCAGGCCGGCCCCCAGCTTGTACTGGCGCATGGGGTTGTTCCTCCCCAAGTGCAGGACCCTGCATTTGCCCTTGTTGAACTTCAGAAGGTTTTTTCTGATCATCTCTCCAACCTGCATTTGGAAGACGTGGGTCCTCGCCTGACGGACACCATATTTGAGCACTTTTCAGCAAGCATGACAATCAGCAACTAAGCTACTGGCTGCCACAGACTTCTGGGTCCTACCGGGGCTCAGGGCTGCAACGCGAGATGTCCCTGAGCTTGGAAACCCCCCTGTACAGCATGGGCTAACCCTCAGCCCTGGGTTGTGATGTATGCTCTGCGTGCTGACCTGCACATTCCATCTGGCTGAAAAGGATGCTCATTATCCTTGTGAAAACATGAACAACCTTTAAATCCTTGGGAAGTTATGGAAAATGAAAGCTGAAGACATGCTGAACCAGAAGGGAGCCATCCTAGGTGCAAGCAACAACTGGGATGCATCCCCCTCACAGCTCAGCACTTTGGGGTAACCGTGTTAGTGCTCACAGTCAGGCAGGGATCAGTGTGCCCCAGGGGCAGGGCATCTCCTCACCCTCACTCTGCCTGAGCACCACAGCCCTCCACGTGAAAACCCTTCTCCCTGCTGTCACAGCTTTGCCCCAGCCTACACAAGAAGGCCACAAGCGTGCGGAATTTCGGGATCCAGAGAGGTGTCTGTCAGTGCCCTGGTTAAACTTGCCAAACCTCTTCATTTGTGACCCCGTTCACCCCGCTCTGTACCAACCCCTTGCTGTGCACTAACCCCGCCCCGGCTACAGCTGCTGCCTGCAGCAGGGTCAGACACCCCGCTTGGCTTCTAATCCACTGCTTTGTTGCATCCTGGAGCACGCCAGGGTGTGCTGAACGCCAGGGGTTACTCAAACGGGTGTGAAGCTCTAGGGAGAGATTTCTTGACACACTCAGAAATTAAGCAAGTCAAACTCGCTGGATAAAGAAAATGCTGACCCACATTTAGGGGACGAATTGGGTTTTTTTTCCCCTCTTTCTTAACTTTAAATATTATGTCCATCATCTGGCAAGCACCACAGCAGCGGCTCGCCCCTGGGCCGCGCCCCCGA
>VZRW01001016.1:70995-89774 GCA_013398125.1 Aegotheles bennettii | reverse complement strand
CCCTCTGGGTGAAAAACCTTCTCCTGACATCCAACCTAAACCTCCCCTGATTCAGCTTCATGCAGTTACCCCGAGTCCTGTCACTGGTCACTGGAGTGAAGAGACCGGTGCCTGCCCCTTCTCTTCCCCTTGTGAGGAAGCCATAGACTGCAATGAGGTCACCCCTCAGCCTCCTCTTCTCCAGCCTGAACAATCCATAGGTCATCGCTTCTAGGCCCTTCACCATCCTCATGGCCTCCTCTGAATGTGCTCCTGTACTTTGATGTCCTTTTTGAACTGCGGAGCCCAAAACTGCACACAGTACTCGAGACGAGGCCGCACCAGTGTGGAGTAGAGCAGGACAATCATCTCCCTTGCCCAGCTGGCCAGGCTGTGCTTGATGCACCCCAGGACACAGTTGGCCTTCCTGGCTGCCAGGGCACACTGCTGGCTCATATTCAGCTTGCCATCAACCAGGACCCCCAGGTCCCTCTCAGCCGCGCCGCTCTCCAGCTGCTCTTTCCCTAGTCTGTACACACCACCAGGGTTGCCCCGTCCCAGGTGCAGAATCCGGCACTTGCCCTTGTTAAACTTCCTATGGTTGGTGATTATATTACGAAATTATTAACTATAGAACTGCTTTGCACCATAACAGCACATCACACTTTCTCATTCACATTATGTTGAAAGAGTAAATAAGTTATGTAGGACCCAGGAACAGACTTATGGGAGGACCCTGTTTATCAGAAGAAGATATTTTTCCTTCCCTGACACCTGCATGACACATTTAATACACTGCCAGCAATCTAAATCACACAGACAGCCTTTTCTATTTAACAAAGAAGTATTGCTATTCTCTTAAAGCTGTACTTTTTTTGGTGGCAGCACTTGCTACTTTATGCAGAGTCAACAGAACTCTGTATCAAAATAGATTATTGTGTAAGCAGAAAGAAAATGTGCAAGTTTTCAATTGCAAAACCACTTCAGCTGCAGTACAGACACAATACTTGCTTTCAATAGCTAAGGGAAAGAACAGATTAATAGACATACCAGTCAAATTGCTGTAACTTCCAATCCAACAGAACAACGGCAAACTGCCCAAAGGAAATGCCCAAAATATTTCATCTGAACTATGTTGAAGGACAGTATACTGCACATTTGGAATCATTTTAACATGAACAATCATGATTAAATTTAAAAAAGAGAAAAAAAATTGCAGCTGCTAAAGAAAACTCTCCAGAAGAAAAATTTAGACAGTGATGTTTTATAGGATATATTCTATCTGTATATGTTTAACAGCTCCCTGTGAAATTATTTTTTTACCAGTGTGCTTAGAATCTAAATCATAAAGGAGCTGATTTTAATTCTCATACATGTATAATATATGATAATGTTATGTTGTCATTTATATTTATGCATTTTATGTATATATAAATGTTTCATAAAATATGTATTTTACATTATATTTAGGGATGTGTGTTAAATTTAATTTTAAGGCATAGCCTAATGAGAAAAAAAATAATTTTGACTAATATTTATTTAAAGTTATTTTCTAGTAATATTTTTGTTATAACATTTTCTGTATCATTTTTCAATGGAAAGTAATGTACATTGCTGCTGTCAAACTCTAATGGTAGTCCTTAAAAAACAGTAGAAATAGATCCTGAAGTTATGTGTAACATGTAACTATGCATTCAATGACCCAGTTTGTAGTGTACTTCTGCACAACACATTCATGATTGATCAAAAAAGGGATATACTAGTTCTGAAACTAATACTAAGACACCAATGAATTGTCTTATCAAGCCTTCCCTCAATCACATTCCAACAAATTATGTAGTTTGTGCTTCATTTTAAACACATCAGTAATTTCAGAGCAGTCCCATCAAAATCAACCTTACACAAATACAAGTATGGCCATAGTTTTTTTGTGTGATTAGATTCATCATAATTTGTCAAAAAATCTGTTTAGAAAATACATCATATATTACTTGACAATTACATGCTATGGTTGATCATGGATATTCTTAGGTGGAACAAATTTTAGATCAAAAAGTGTTATGTAATAAGAATGCCAAAATAGTAATATACACTCTTGGAAACACAAAATTCTGAATTGTTCTTGTAAATAAAAACAATTAGCTTTTTCTAAGTAGTAATAGATAAATATTGGCTGGTCTAACTAACCACCCTAGAAGTTGGAGTGCCTATCAGCTTCTCTTTATTATCCATAAAATGGTGGGGAGCACAAGTTAGGTTTTACTTATGAAGGGAGAGACATAACTACAGTAAATGACACAGTTCACACTGGTTCTGTTCAAAGGGAAAATTCAGTGAAGTTTTTAAGCACACGTTTAACTTTTAAGCATCTGCTGAAAGTACTTGCTTAAGCTTTACTGGAATATGTCCTTAAATATGCATTTAAGGATGGAATAAATTCCTGTGATTTACTTCTTAACTGCCTTAATCACTAAAGGTCTGAGCAGGTAGAGCAGCAGTTCTTAAATGTTTGAAGACTGCGTAGTTTTTTCCTCTTCTGTAAGTTACGCTCCCCTTCATACATCTGACACACCTAAACCTCCTCACTTCAGCCAGGAGCCCCCTCTCACTTGGTATGCACCACATGTGCACCTTGCATGTGGAAGTCACCATGGAGTACCTGAGCTGTTGTGTCCTAGTATGCTTTCTGAAACCTAACAACACAAATGCTGCTCTCCAGTTTCTCTAAAGCACTCCTCTTGCACTCTCATTGGCCTCAGAAACCCCCTTCCACCTCTTTTCCTTCCCCTTAACCATCCCTTGTCCATGTGCACATAGATCCTCATGGAAACTGCTAAGACACACAGAAAACAAGGAGGTGATTGGTGACAACCAACATGGCTTCACCAGAGGCAAATCATGCCTGAAAAATTTGGTCACCTTCTGTGAAGGGGTTTCACAACTGGTAGATAAAGGCAGAGCAACTGATATCATCTACCTGGACTTGTGCAAAGCATTTGACACCGTCCCACATGACAGTCTTGTCTCTAAATTCGAGAGGAATGGATTTGATGGATGGACCACTCAGTGGATAAGAAATTGTCTGGATGGTTGCACTCAAAGTGTTATGGTCAACGGCTCAATGTCCAAATGGAGATCAGTGATGAAAGGCATTCCTCAGGGATTGGTATTGGAACCAGTTCTCTTTAACATCT
Source organism: Aegotheles bennettii (assembly GCA_013398125.1). Lineage (NCBI taxonomy): Eukaryota > Metazoa > Chordata > Aves > Caprimulgiformes > Aegothelidae > Aegotheles > Aegotheles bennettii. Next base: position 86,601 of record VZRW01001016.1, on the reverse strand, counting down.
TTGCTGGTAACATGGATGGTGGGATCAGGTGCAACCCTCAGCAAGTCTAGAGGAGGGCCACAAAGATGATAGGAGGGCTGGAGCCCCTCTCCTAGGAAGACAGGCTAAGAGAGTTGGGGTTGTTCAGGCTGGAGAAGCGAAGGCTTCAGGAAGACCTCATAGTAGCATTCCAGTAACTGAAGGGGCCCTACAGGAAAGCTGGAGCATGTACTGATAGGAGAAGGGAGAATGGTTTCAAACTAAAGGAAGACAGATTTAGACTGGATATTAGTAAGAAGTTCTTTACTATGAAGGTGGTAAGACACTGGAACAGATTATCCAGAGAGGTTGTGGATGCCCCCTCCCTGGAAGTGCGTTCAAGGCCAGGTTGGATGGGGCTTTGAGCAACCTGGTCTAATGGAATTTGTCACTGCCCACGGCAGCAGGGTTGGAACTAGGTGGTCCATTCCAACCCAAACAATTCTATGATTCTATGATTCGTAGTAGTAATAAATGACAAAGGACTTTTTTTTTTTCCCCCGAAGCATTGAAACTTAAAGGTGCAAGTTTCTTTATGACTAGAATAAATAAGAAGTAGCTTGTTCAAAGTTGCTGCCATCTGGAAATCAGAATCCAGGCAACACAATGTATGCTTGTCTATGCCTTTCCCATTAGCAGTGACTGAATGTTCAAAGTGCCTTACTATGCAACCTATTGTATAAAATCCATCAAATTCCTGAGTACTTATTTGTATCTGCAGAGACTGAAGATCTGTCTGTCCTCAGAGCAGACAAGACTATATTTGGCATCTGGATATATATTTTTAAAATGCTATTTGAAATATTGTGCTAGCAATATTTCTAATTGAAGATTTTATTACATTATCTAAAGATATCTTTTTTCACCTTCAGTTCTCAGCACCCAGACATACATTTTATTATGTTTTTATTCTTGTGCTGTACATTATTTAATAAAGGGGAAGGAAGGTATTGGAACCTAATTACATTACTGTATAAGGAACGATGTTTGGCACAGTTTTCTTTTATATAGTTCTCCCCAAATGGTACATTTTAGGTCTTTATGAAAACCCAAATATGTCTCCATGTACCCAGAATAAAGATGATTTGTCTCATTGACAGGTCCTTTCTTCTTCTTTTGTTTCTAAACTTAGAATACACACGTATAAGAACTCACACAAATAAACACAAATTTGTACATGCTTTATACATTTTAAAATGCAATTACTTTCCTGACAGCTTTTTTAATACATCATCAATTCAGATCTGAGATATGGGGAAATTGTGGGTTTTTTATAACCAAAGCAATCAATCAAAAAAGTAGAATGAGATCTTCCAGCATTGATATTTCTGAGCAATGGTAAAAAAAAGAAAAAAAGAGATAGTGGAGATTTTCAACAAATCTCTTTACCACACCTTTCTCCCTGGAAATCAAACACACTACTTTGTGAGCTGCAAATGTAGGAAGTTGGTTACATCTGATTTCAAAAAATGGCTACTGAGACTGGTGCCAATGCAGGACAATCACATGATGTCACTTTAAGATCTCTGTTCCTGCTACCTTAATAATTTCAGTCACAGGAAGATCTTTATGCAGCTTATAGTTGAGATGGTATAACTTTTCAGCAAGCTTTCATCTAACAGTTAGAAACTTACTTCCCCCAGTCACACCAGCTGGAACTACCAAAGACCGTGATGAAGAATATACACTTCACACACAGCAGTCACCTGGGAAGGGTTAATAAGACCCCAATCCACTCTCCTCCCACTTTCCCCACCAAGGAGCTAATGAGGGGCAGCTGCTATAAAAGTCTGCAAACCGGCCTATGCAAAAGCAATGGATGAAGTTACTCTAGATGCCTGGGAGGGGGCCTTGCCCATAGCAGGAGGCACTGGCAGGCTAACACAGGTTGCAGCTTGCAAGAGAGGCTGAACTTGAGTCTGGATTTTCCTGCAAAAGGGAAATGATGTTTTTTAGGTTAAAGAACTGAAAATGCAGGACTACTTCATCCTCAATTTTATGCTGCTCGGAGGTGAGTGATATGTGCTGTATGTAGATGTAGTGAGGGGCTGCTGTGCAGACACTATGGGGCATGCCTTAAACATGGATGTTGGCTTTTGGCACTCTATCCTGAGATTTTAAAAAAGTAGGATTAGATTGAAATGGGGCTTTTAATTTTTTTATCTTTTTCTTTTGAGAAGAGACTGTTCAGTATATTTTTCCTCTATTTCATCTCAGAATTCTTTCTTCAACCCCCTTTTTTCCAAAAGAAAGTCAGTTCTGTACTGTCACACTGTACTGGCTCCTAGGGCTAGGCCAAATTCTGCCATCAGTCATAGCAGTGAAGCCGTTAGGAAATGACAGCCCTAGGGAGGCATCACCTGAGTTTAGAAGAGCAGAATCTTGCTTTCTGTGTCTGTGGTGACACTTTTTTTTTTACTTGAATAGCTTTTATGGCAGGGCTTACTTTTTTTTTTTTTTGCTGATGTATAATAAAACACTTTTACTGTGGTTGGTTTAATTTTCAAAGCTTTAAAAAAATCAATTTGTTTCTTTGTACTCAGTATATTGGAGTTGAAAGCCGTAATGTACTATTACTTCAGGGTCACTGCTTAACTTCTGTTGATCCTCTCACTTGTGAATACTTCCTGGGGTTTATTAGCACCATCTATTTCCTGTATTTTTTACATATGAACTTACATTGCTTGTTCTTAAATAACCACTATCAGAGTCTTTAAGAACAATGGTTGATTTTTTTGGGGCAAAAACAATTTACCACATGTAAGAACACAAAATCTATGAAATCTCATCTCATGAATACCCACATTCTCTACTTTGTACTGCAAAGATTTTGAGAGGTGTGAGAGATGTGGATGTTTCAGATAGACCACTGTACAATGGGGAAAGAAAACATGCAGTGCATACAGCAAATATGATAAGTTATTCAGGAAGACAAATATTATTCTGTTCTTTGGGGCAGTTCTGCATTAGATACCTGCTAGAGATCACTTTCTTAAATCTGGAGGAGAAAGACAAGGATGATGCCAAAATCCTTGTTAAGTTTTTTGGCAAACACTTTGTCCAAGAAATTACTGGAAACAGTAAACTTTTTTATTTACAGGGAGGTCCCTAGGACCTAATTAAAGCATGGTGGATTTGTGAGTGGATTGGAATTAAATGCAAATGAGGAATCATGTTGTAACAGTCCAGGAAATGGTTGGCCAGTGGAGTTGCTTCTTTACAGGCAGTCATCATCAGAGCTTAGGACAGCACGTTAGCCTGCTTATCTCTGTTGTTAAAGGCTGGCATCTAGATTTTTTGGCAGATGTACATATTATTATAGTTACCACAAGGCAGCTAAGTAATAGGATTTCTGTCTGAATATGTGTATGTCTATACCCAATTCATCTCTTAGGCTATGTTGAAAACATGTAACTCTTATCAACAAGAACCTCTTTTGTGTAAAAACATCTAATACTTCATGCCTACTAGAAAAGTCACTTTTTATATCAATGAAATATATAATAGATGAGATGCCAGTTTCCTTCATTGTTGTTATCCAGTTTGGATGCTCCATAACAGTACTTCTTATGATTCTAATATCTCAGTGTTTTACAGGTCATAGCAATATAATGATGCTACATTAGTCACACCACTGATTCTCACTCTACTTATCAAACCAGCTTCTAGATAACTTTCAGATGAGATATGACAGTGGATAATCCATTATCCTCTTTATTGGTTCTTTTGTCCTCTGAACAAAGAATTTGATTCAAATTATTAAGGTGATTTGAAGATGTAACAGTTAGGACTAACGTTTTGAAATGTTTTTCCATGCTCAAATGGAATGAATGAGCCTCTTCTATTTGCTCCAAGGGACAGAGGGCAATGTGTGGAGAGTGAGATGAATAACGACCTGATTTGCTAGAGGAAACTGCTGTAGGGACAGATAATACTAGGGGAACAAATAAAAAAACCCAAAGCAGGGAAGCTGAGTACTACTCGAAGAAGGTGAGGGAAATATTTTAATAAACCTGCTCATTGTGTGAACCTCATAGGAGAAAAGATATGAAAAAATCAAGACATCCTCAGTGCATGACCTGCAGCTTGACAGACACCAGGTGCCCTGGGTTCTGCAGTGTGGGAACAGCACCATCTATTGCACAGCTGCCCTTGCCAGTGTGGGGTCAGACCTCATATCCTCTTCCTGTGTGGCCCTCACAACAGCTTTCTAAGCTTTAAGGTAAGGACAGCGTATTTTCTTAATTTAGGAGTGGGGATTTGCTTTCCTGGTGGCTTGCAAAAAGCCAGCGATAAAGCAGGAACTGAGCCTGACTTGTGCTGTAACTTCTCTGGGTCTGTTTTTCCTCTCCTGCTTAGAAGTCACACCTGCTTGAGAACCTTGATAAAACAGGCTAACAAGACCACTTGTAACTGTATCTCTATTCATTAATCTTAGGGAAACATATTTACCTTTATATTCCCATGCATAAGCTATACTGTCTTTCAATTACAAATGCATCATATTTTTCAGGCACTAGAAAAACTGTGAATGTTTGTATTGGGAAAACATGTTTTCTAGAGTCACAGTTTCTAGGTGAAAAATAAGACAAAGGAAATTCATACACTGAACTGTAAAATAAGACTATATGTACACTAAAGCTTTTTTAAATCAAAATTTGAAGCTTATAAAATAGCTGCCATTTTAGAAAGAAAAATAAATTTTCAACAAATTTTTCTTGGTTTGTTGTAATTTGAAAGATTCAAGCAGTTTCAATGTCTTGAGAATGCAGTTTGGCAGATAGGAAAAGAAGGAAAGGCCGCATGTTAGAAAAGCTTCCCCTTTGAAAAATCAGTATCTGTCCACAAACCACAGCTGTCAAAAAGCAGGAAAGGAACTTACAGACATTATGTCCATGCTACTGTGTGTCATTTCTACAGACTGCTTTTAATTTCCTTACCTGCTATCATATGACTCCTGAAATAAGAGTTGAATTTACATAAGTCTGTCCAGATAGACAGTGAACTCTACTCAAGAGGGTCAATAACTGGAGAAGTAAACGAGACACAAATAACTATTTGGTAAACTTGGACTATAGTTACTGAAACAGAGAAAATTTTCTAAAGATAACAAGAAAAAAAAAGAAGAGGTTATAAGCATGCAGTGCTGTTTTTCTGCGTAACCAAGAGAAGAACCTGTCTTTAAGTTCTTGCCAACAGCTGAAAGTATTTCACTGTGGCTACCTAATAACACTTAAAAAAAAAAGGAACAGTGATGTTTCATCTGATTGCTATCCAGCAAAAGTAAGGGTAATGTAACATGCTAGACTTAACTAATTTGTTTTCATGAAAGCATAAATGGCATGTTTTAATGGCTGTTTTCTAATTGTTACCTGCATAGCCAGCCTTGACCTGCTGAAAGGCTGCAGGCAAGTCTGTAACTCCTGTGTGGGAGTGTTCTGGAGAAGGGCTGTGAATTCAGCCATGTATGTCCACAATATTCCAGATCCGCAAATAGTCTGAATTGTCATAACTCTCTTGGACATCTGAGTATTTCAGTTCACAACAGCTGAAGATCTTGCTCTGATATCTTAACCAGGTAACACTTTTTGTCTGGCATTGGGCTTGACCTCTGGCACTGATTTCCAGGAGGAGCTTTTGATCAGCCATAGAAGAAAGTGAAAATATTCTACAATTGTGGTAAACTAACACAGGAAAAAAATATCAGGAGGCCCAAGTCAATTGTATATGCTTTTTTTTCCTTCCTGGACCACAGCTGGTGATTATTTATACAACACTGGCAATTATTTATACAACACTGGCTCAGTTGTCCCACTAGGCTAAATTACCTTTGCAGTGTTGAAACCACAGTGCTATTCGAATGATGCTAACCAAGAACCTCTCCCTGTGGTCATGCACATTTAATTCTTATTCAGACCAATGTAACTGACCCTATAAGGAATGTAGCTAAATGGGGAATGTAACACTTCTTCCTATTTGTGTTTCAATAACTGAAAGAAACAGCACTAACTGTATGAACTGGTATGAGTAAATTAGTGTTGAACAAAATACTGAATTTAGAAAAATATAATGTTCTCTTTCCTAAGCACTAAAAAATTTGCTGATGTATCCAGAACTTAAAATACCTAATTAAAAAAAAAGTAGTTAGTGTGCTTCAAAAAACATTTGGGCAGAACTACTCTACTGTCAAACTTCTAAAAAACAATTCACTTCAAAAATTTACAATCTATCATTGAATTATGTTTGACATAGATTTATTTTCACAGTCTACAGTTTACAACTTTCTTGCTTCAAAGCACCATTCTTCATGAGCAAGAAAAGAAATAGGTAAGGGAAGATAAAAAAAAAACAAAGATGAAAGAAATGGATGATGGATTATAAAGCAGGAAAGTTTTTTTCAGAACATTGTTGAACTTCACACAGATTGACCTGCATCTTTGAGGTACATCTCATAATGTGGAAATTTATAGCCGCCAAAATACATAATAAGATTAATTTAAGATAAAATCCTCAGACTGTGTGAAAAGTATCAGCTGTATAGACTTCTTATTTTATTACTGAAAGAAATATAAGACAATTGTTTATTTTGCATCTATTTTTTTCCTTGATATTATTAAATAGATACCTGTTGCCAATGCAACTGCATGGGTTGAGGAGAAACTGAGTTATGATTTCTTCAGTTAAACAGACTCCAGTTAACACTTTCATGTGTCATCTGTCCCTAAAAATTCACAAAGTGCTTCCAAACTTAATAAAATTTAGCCTCTTTTTCCTTTTCTTGATTATGAATCAAACACTGCCAGCTTAAGATGCTATTTTCTATTTTCCTTTTAAAAACTTGTTGTTTTACAATCTGCAGATGCATGGTCTGTCTTCTGTATGCAATGTTCATTGTGCACTAGAAATAAAAGGATATAATTCTTCTTGACGTTAGTGGAGCAACTTTGGTTGCAGCTGGGCAACTCAGATCAGACTTCATGGTGAAGCATAAAACTGAGAGGTCAAAATCTCAGAAAATTCTTATATTTACTGAGTGTATGTATATCACTTGTATGCTTTTACTACCCACTTATTTTGGAAATCCAATTTGAATTGGTGACATACCATAATGGGTTTTCCTGAAAAAGCCAGCTACTCGTCTTTGCCAGGGGTAAGAATAGTTTGTTTTCTCAGAGCTTTATTTTAAAATTTTATTCTTGGAGGTAATATCCAAACACAATTTAGCATAGAACTAGATTAATTTTCTGAGATTCACAAATTTGTCTGAGTTCTCAAGCACTCAAAGGGTTTGTAAGCAATACCAGTTCATTGAGATTCCCAGAGGGAGAACTTCTGATCTATAACAAAGTTCCTGAACTCATTTCAAACATCACAACAGATTAAGAAAATCATAATCTTTATTCTACCAAAAGGAAAAAGTTGAAGTTTTTAATTACAAAACTTGAAAACAATTAATGTAGTCCTAAATCATGTTACCTGTAAACTACTTCCATACTTCCTCCAGTGATTTGGCTGACATGAGGCAGACCTGGAATGTTAACACTTCCTGTTTTCATGGTGGGCTTCTCTTGGAGAACCTTTGAAATTTGTATCTATTTTGAGGATGCTGCTTAAGCTAGAATCTCCTTCCATTCTCTTTTCAGATCTCTTTTCCTAAGCCTGTTATTTTGTAAGACTACGCTAAGATATCTCTTCATCACTTATGACTACAATAGCCTACTTTTCTCTTCCTATTGTTCAATATATTGCATAAAGTAAATGCAGCAATATTGGACATTTCCTGTGCTTATCTCTGCAATTTACTGTGTTCTTCAATTAGCATTAATTATACAGCCTTCCTGCAAGTGTTAATGTTTTCAGGACTGAAATGAGAAGTATTATCTATAAATGCATATTATCAAACTCCTTAATCTCTAGCTCCATGATAAAGTCTACATAGGGACCATATGTGACCTAGCACATCTGTCAGATTTATTACTGTTAATAAAAGCAGGTTTTTGTCTGGAACCACCTTATCATCCTCCATCTTTCAATAGTATTGGATGCTTACAGTACTATGAAACAAAGCAGTGTAAATAGGGTCATCCTGAGGTAAACATGTGAAGCGTGTTCAATTGTAGCAGTTGACTTTAAAAGAGGATGTAATCATCTCTTTCCACTGTCTAGACATTTGAAAGGGTTGTCAGGACTACAGCAACAGCTTACCAAGCATCTGCTTTTTTTCCACAGGAACAGCTAAATCTTTGAGATCAAAGACTCATGATAAACACTTGGCTGGGGTGGATTTCTGACGTGAAAAAACATCAAGTAAGTGCTACCCTTCACTGGACTCTTGCTTACCATTTCTCTCATTAGGCATGCAGCTAGGCTTCATGGTGTACATGGAAGCCACAAAGAATCACATCTGAATGTTTATATAGGGGCTAAAGTTTTCAAGGGTAGATTGGACTAACGTGCAGGGGAAAATCACAGGGAAACCTTACAGTGAAGAGAAGTGGAAGCTGTTGGAGCAGGAGTTACTGTTTGGGGCAAACCCATTGCCTGGCAGATAGATATACCTTCCTTCAGATAAATAGTCTGTCTTTCTGAGAGAACATCTTCAAAACAAGATAAACTGAGACATTCATCTGTGTTAGCCTCCAATTGCTCCTGGAGAGTTCTTCCTTCCTGCAAGACTTCCCTGGCAAAGGAAGTATTGCCACAGCAACTGGAAAGGAGAAAATGTGCTAGGTTATACTCTTCTTTGAAGGTATATCCCCTCCTTAAGCCTGCTATCAGCACAAGTCACAGTGGCATTTTGCAAATCTGCTGTATGTTCCTACACACTGAGTATTTATCATGCATCTTAAGATGCTCCATAACAACACAGGGAAAATATGCTAAGGTGAAATCTAAGACAACACAGCTTCTAAATAATTGTGTATTTCTCATTTCTTTGTAGCCAGACCAGATCTGTACTGAAGATGATTTGATTCAGATCAATTGAACCAGTGTTAAAAAAAACATCTCTGGCAAACTCCATTCTCTGCCTGTACAGGTTATGACCTCTGTGACCAGCTTAACTGGCCAGGTCCCTGCTTGCCCAGCTTGGCATGGTCCTGGAATGCCCATGATGGGGATGCATGTTTCAGGGTATTCACGTGCTGTTCCTGTGTGAGGCTCTTATGAGGCAATCATTTGGGAAGCACATGCAGAGGTTGTATGAGCAGAGTAACTGGAGATCAGAGAGGACCCAGGAACGGGACTGCCTTGCAGTTGAACATTTATGCTCTTCTGTTTAGAATCGCAAAATTTATCTTCCAAAATGTTCTGTGCTATTTTGGACCTTTAAATTCTCCTGTTTGTTAAAATTGTGCAGAGGAAAAGGATACAGACCTAAGCATAAAATTAGTCTTTAGCTCGGCTGTGCCGGCTGGTGAGTTTTGCTGATTATTTTGTTGGTTGACAAAGACTCTTCCAAACTGTTCCTTGAAAGCAAGCAAATTCCTCTCAACAGCTTTGCAGAAGAGAAATGAATGGATACATTAGTGATACAGGAGAAATAACTTGGAGCCTTAATATAGCAAAATGCTATACTCTTTTTCAGAAAAGAGCAGATATTGCCTAATGGGACTGTTGTACTTGTTTAACCTATGTAAATACTACATTGAGATATATACATATATATGTATATTGGTCCAGAGCAAAAGTGGGACTTGCCTGTTTAATAAAGAGGAAGCAGAGGGAAAGCTGCAGAAAGAGGAAAGTTCAACATAAACCAAAGTTTGTACTGTGGAGACAGGGATGAGAACAGAAAGTTCAATGCTGGATCTTGGATTTCAGATATGTAGCTCCATTCCAGAGAGGATCAGGAGGATGGAGGATTGAGCTAAAGGGATAAAGGGTTGAACATGTCTGAGGAGGGGAAAACCTGAGTTGAAGAATAAAGATGTCTCTTCTCTGTTGTGTGACACAACGCAGCATAATCACTGGTTTGTGGCTCATCAGATATGACGGCTGCACCTAGAGACATCAGTCCATATGGTAGGGAAGGAGCCAAAGTTCTGTACTGCATGGTCCCCATATTGTAAAGGAGCCAGATGTTCAACAGCATTACGTCTTCCAGGTGTTGAATTGAAGGAAAAATACCATATATGAGCTCCACTTACGTTGCAGTTTTGATGCCCATAATGGACCAAGCTGTGGGAACCCAAGCAACAGAGGTCTTCCTGGCCACAAACTGCTGGAGCAGTCTGTGGTGTAGTTTCACCTGCAAGCAAGTTGGGAGAAAGCAAGTGAGCAATGAGCTGATGGATGGTGCAGCAGATTGTTGTACTGCTGAGGCCACTACACAAAAATCTGCTAATTGTTTTTAAGACCTAACTCCCAAATTTTTGCTACTGGTTGCAACTACACCCTCCCCCACCCTTACCCCCTCAACCATCATTAACATCAGACATTGACCCTCCACAGAAGGTCTGTGCCACAGCTACTCCTGTGTCAGCTGTCTCAGTTAAGCCCTTGTTAAGATCATTCTAGCATTAAAGTTCGCTTAGGTTTGCTGACCTAAAACCTAATCCCAACCCAATTACTTTTTGTAACACCAGTCCTAACTCTTGTCTGACTTCCCCTGCTGTGGCCAGCAGCAGATTTTGTTCTTTGGTCTCAACTGATTTAAAGAAGTTAACTTTACTCACAACTGTATGGGCCATAGTAATTGCTCAGGCCCTCCTACCATCTCCAGATCATGGGTAAGAAAGTCTTGAGTGTGGAATTGCTGCATGTACTTCTGTTTTCTTGGAAAATGTGGCCACTGAAAAGCTAAATTTGAAACTTATTGGGTTTTAATTTTAGCTGAAAAAATATGTTCTATTTAAAAACTTCATTCAGCTCTCTTTAAATTGACTACTTTCATGACTATTGGTACCAACATACCCACAAAGACAACAGAGGAATGACACTGGCAAAATTGCTCTTTTCTTCTCTCACTTTCATTTTTTCGTGCTTGCATTCTCTTCTGTGTCATCCTTTAGCCTCTTTCAGTTCTCCTATGGCCTTAACTTAGCCTGCTGACCAGTGCTATACTGAAACACAAACTTCTCTGTTAAACTTGACCCTGTCACAAGCATTCAGGGAGCCTTCTGGTTCTTCTTCCATTCTCAGGTCCTACAGCTGTCACTGTACTGGACATATGTTGAATAAGGTCACAACCACAGCTTTTGCTGGAGTTGCGAGGATGGGATGTGGGACGTGGAACTCCCAGGCCCTGTTCTGGGCTTTGCTGCCTTGTGGTTTTCAAAGTTGAGTAATGTCCTTGGAGCTCCTGATCACAAGCAGGCAAAGGCATTGTTTGCTGCAGTATTGCTGGATTGCTGGTGCCTGTGTCAATGTTATTGCAAAGGCAGATTCATTGAAAGGATATGTTTGAAGTATCTCTACTTCAAATAATTGAACTTTAGCCGGAACTTTTTGGTTTCTCATTTTGAAAGGATGTTCCATTTCAAAAACTATTCCATTCTTTTGAAATCATTACTGAGCTCAAATAGGAATCAAAGCTGGTTTGGATTAAACTTTTTGTTTAACCTCAAACATTACTACTTTTTCATGCTGCCTTGCTTGCTGAAATGTTTCTCTCTAATTCCCACCCCCCTCCAATTGCCAGTGAACCATTTTATCACTACATGAGATAATGAGACTAAGCTCCAGTTTCCACATCACGAAGTATCTACCACACCATGAATCTGAACTATCTCTTTACCCCCACAGAATCTCTTGCTAACCATAGATTAAGGCACAGGCGTAAGGCAGTATGTGTGAGAGGTTTGTCATACTGCTGTTCTAGAGATAAGCAGAAAGCTTCACTGAACAAAGCTGCACTAGCATTAACCACACAGCTCTTAGAGCCAGAGTACGGGCATATTCTAATTAATCACAATTAGGCAAACTCATGGATTTGCATATAGCACTGCACAAAGTTACAGGGAAATTGGCAGATGCCTACTGGATGTGACTCAGCTAGGAAGGGAACCTCAGCCCTTGCCCCAGGAAATCAAGCTCAGCAGTTAGACTGGAAGCTCTCCCAGCCAGGGGAATGGGAAGAAACAAAGGCTTGTTTAAGAGTGCAGCACTGCTTCTCTGGAAAGTTACTGTATTTCACTATTTAATATGGAAACTACCTCTCTTTTTCATACTTTGCGTCTGAATTTTGCATAGCCCTTTACTGATTCAGCTAAAATGCTGTGCTCCTCCTTTGAACAGGTAAAGTCAAAGGCAGCTGCCATCTGGTCAACACTCTAAATTCACAGCTCTAACACCTCTCTTTGACAAAGCCAAATGCCTCAGCCAAATTCTCAATAGCAATACTATTCACCTTCTTGAGCCCTAATCAGCTATAAGCAGAGTTCCAAAGGGAGGGAGGTGAATCTCAGTGGCAAACATCCTCCAGGTCATTAAAGTCTATGTGCAGCTTCAATCTGTGATACTCATCAAGCTGCAGACTACTTGCACTATAAGGGTCACATATTCAATTTTTTCCCTGTGGGGACTAATCCTGGCAGATCAAGTATTATTTATGGCTCTAAAATTATCTAGATCTTTTTCTCTCTGCAGCTGGGAAGGTAGGTAATTTTTAGATTTTGCTCAGTTACAGAAGAAGATATTGCTGGTTGTAGTCTATTTATTAATATGCAGGCACAATTCTCTGCAGAACAGTATCAAGTACAAGTTCACTAAACAGGAAAAGTCACTTTGGTTTGTTCCTGGAAGAAAATAGAGAGATATTCTCTGCGTTCATGGATGCTGCAATTACCTATCCATTTTTTTTTCCCAAATGAAGCAGAGATCCTCCCCTGACTTCTCCAATTTAAAAGCAGGTATTCTTCCAGGCAAGCACTGAATGCTTACAGTAGTGCAGTTGAGGGGTACCTCACCTGTACCTATCAGAACAGAACAAGTAACACCATCTTAAAAAAGATTGAGAAAAGAAATGTTTAAAACTCTGCTCTTTATAATCAGTTGCAATAAGCTCAGAGGACATGTAGGTTGAAAAGACTACGTTGACATCAAAAGAAAAAAGACCAAAAAAAAAGAAAAAAAATTCTTAAATTAATGTGTGAATGAGAGTGAGCACTTGCAAGCAGTATGACAGTGGAATACAATGAACAGGGAGAATCTTCCACTCTCCTGTCCTGAATGATTGATGTTATAATCAGGGATGCTGGAGCTACACAAGAAGAGAAAAATATAAGGCCATATTCTTGACTGGTGAAAATGAAAGCATTCACATTGATTTTTATGGAGCCACTGCTGTTTATGCTGTTGCAAGACATATCCCTAAGAGAGGTGAGATAATGTACAAGGATGGCGAAGATAAAAGCACGAAGAGAAATGAAAACTTATCACAGGCACTGTGTTCCAAGTAAACACTGCTCATAACCTCAGGAAGCCTTCAAGAAGTTCTTTCAGTTTTACTTGTGCTTTGTAAATAACAATGAATGCATATATTTCTCTGTTATGAATGCCTCTCCAGCAATGACATGTTGTCATTAATCATTATAGGATTCATTATTAGCTTTCATGTGATGTTTTTGTTCAGTGCAATAAAATGTTTTGCCTGTGTCTTTACACAAGATATAGCTATGTCCTGACAATCTATTATAATACAAGAGGGACAATATATACAGACTTCCTTGGAGAACATGGTTTGATTTTTGTCATGGAGCACAAGAGGTACTGAATGCAGTGATGGTATGCTAACCTCCCAGTGTGCACACTGCAAAGCTGTCACACAACTGCATAGACCATTGCAAATTAGGACTGTGAGACCTAGTAAATTGCTGATACTTTTATCTGCAACTGCATGCTTCAGCTGACTATTGCTAATCCTTTCCTTTCTTCATCATACAAAGTTTTTGTAGTCCATCTATGAAGAATATAAATCTGAAACTATAAACCTCTGTAAGACTGAGAAGCAGATAGCAAATGAATGAAAATTTGAGTTCCCCTCATTTGGTCTTTTCTATACTACACACAGATGGCTTGAAGGATTTATTATTTATTTCAGCATGTAAACTTTTTTTTCTCAAATCATTAAACTCTTTCATATTTTAAGATTTTTTATAACTTTATAATATGCTAATTTATTATTAAAAAGTACAAAAGCAGATGAAAACAGATTCCAAAAGTTCTCAAGCCTCTACTGTTCTCATTGTCATCTAACAATACTGCTGACAAACAGCTGAGGGAGAGGCAGTCTTTCTTTAAGACTACCTCCCTACCCCCAAAGTGAAGGACATGAACTCTATAACCCTCTCAGCAGCTCCAGCAAAATTTGGCAATCCGACCAAGTGTTGAGGAAAAAACTGGTATTCAAACAGCATGAAGGAACATCCATCTCCCATTTTGTTTAAGAAACTGCTATATCTTTAATAATAACTTGACCAAATCTGCACAAAAGTCTGTGGCATAATCCAGATCACCTGGTACACAGGATGATAACACGCTCCAAATTCCCACAGATTTCAGCAAGGCCAGGATTTCATTCCTGCTGTTACTTCGCATAAGATCTTCAGTGTCACATTCTCTTAGGAAAGAATTTCTACAGTTATTTTTAACAATACTTGGACTGCTTGAAAGGATCTTTATTTTTTCCAAGGGTATGCGCAAAAAGGTTGAACTAGGAGGGCCCGCTGTAAACTCAAATGTATAAACCTTACTGGTATTATCCTCCAGTGTCCTATTTGAATATAAGTTGAAAAAATTTTGCAGATTTCTGCTTACACTTCAAATACACTTAAACCTGCTTTGATTTACACATAGGCACATCAAAGACTAAAGAGCAAGATAATTACAACAGACCTGATGAATTCTTAATCTCAGAAACAGTGGCAAATTAAGGGAAAACACAAGTCTCGTTACTGGTTGTTCTTTTGTGATTAAGTATTAGTTATCTGCTATGTTTGACATTCTGTAGCCCTATTTATTTGATTAATTTAATTGTCCTCCTAATTAATTTAATTATTTTGTGGCAAGGGTTGAGAGGCTGGCGCATTCATGGTTCTCTACATGGAGCTCAGCTGATTACCAGCGCCACAGTTTGCTGAACTGGTAAAAAGCCGCCGCCCGGTCCCCGCTGCCCCTTTCGCTTGTCTGGGCTTGACTGATGCGCTCTCGGCTGCTCTCTGTCTCCGCGCCGTTGTTCGCAGATGAATGTAGGGGATGGGATTATTCACGGTGCGTTTAAATTAAGCCTGTAGATCAATTTTTGCGGGAGAGTGAGCCCAGTCCTTGCACTTTTGAAATGCTGAGCATACATAAGCAACTCTTCCACTTGCAAAGACAAATTATTATTTTTTTAAAAGGGGGAGGGGAGGCAGGAGCAAAGGGAGCCTGGTTTCCCCGGAAGCACAAGGAAAATTTTGGCTAGGGGGGCAAGGGCGGGCGATTTGGGGGTTGCTTGAGTTTGTCACTCCGCCAAACGGACGTTCAAGCAACTTTTGAATCACCAGGCGGCCGCGGGCTGGGCTCTCGGCGGGCGGAGCGGCGGGACCCCGGCCAGGCCCGCGGGGCTACCCGTGTCGCCCGCCCCTTCACGCCCCGCGGCCGCGCAGG
>VZRW01001016.1:0-67431 GCA_013398125.1 Aegotheles bennettii | reverse complement strand
ACCGCGGGGGGGGGGGGTGGGAATGCACAGGCATTTTTTTGCCAGCTCCTCAGAATTACCTTGCTGGGTAAAATCAGGTCAGATCAATTCAAGTCAAATCATTTTCTAGGCATGCCGGAACTTGTCTGGCTGCCTCTGGGTATTCTTAAACCCCAGATGTTCGTGACTCAGGTGCGAGGCAGCGCTGGCAGCCGGGGCTGTCCCCGCTAGAGGGCACGGCGGCCGCCGCGCGGGGGGCGGCTCTCCCGGAGCGACCCAGCCGCCCTCCCCTCCATCCTCCCCCGGGCCGGGTCAGGCCTTCCTTTTTACTGCCAAAACCGCTATAAATCAAGTATGAAGGTTCTTAAACATAGTGTGCATGGTTGTTTTACAGTAAACAGTCTGAATATGACATGAATTTAGCGAACTGAAGCAAATGATCATTTGAAAACTCACACAACAATTAAGGCTCCCAGCTGTTTAAGTGAGGGCTCGCTGCTTGCTGAAGTGCTGCCTCAAGAAGCCTTGAAAATGTTACATTCTTTTGCAAACATCATCAGTCAGAATTAGGAGGTTGTTATTGTAATTTTTCTTCTGTCAAAGCATATTGCTGAATCCTGGCATAATTTATATTCATTGGACTGCTGCTGTCTCCAGACATCAGCATTCAGAGAGGGGTAGAATTATTTTTATGGGATAAACTACTATTAAAGGGTGTTTATCTAGCATTATCTATTGCTGAAACAATCACATTTTCTGTATTGCCTGAGCTTTACTCTGTTTAAAAAAAATAATAAACAACTATAGCCAAACTTTCATCATTACATATTAGGACCTTCAGCTTTTATCTTAGAAGTATCAAAAGAAATATAATATTAGACAACATGTATGTCAGGTATTTTTTTCTCTCTACATTCAAAATGAAATATTTTTTCTCTCTACATGATATGTAAATGGAGACAGTCGGATTAGAGAATCCCAGTGACATTTGAGAGTAAATCCTAGTTACATATTGTATGTATTTTATGAAGTATTCCCTCTGAAGAAGTCATCTCTTTTAAACTTTCATCCTGGTTCTGCCTTTTATTTTTTGTGCTTTTTGTCATTGTCATTTCCTCTGAAAGGGTGGTTTGAAATATTGCTAGTAAATAGCAGGTAAATTAAGACTATGATAAGGTTGACTTAGGTATTAAATTCAATTTCACAGAAAGTCATTTCCACAAATTTAGAGTAAGATCGATACTCATAGTTCATTGATGGTTTAAAAATCCCTTGAGAAAAACAGTGGTTTTGTTAGGCTGTAAATATTCCTCTCCAGAGTTTACATCCTCATGCAGGCACTTGAAACCCAGCAAATGCTAGGTTTTGTCTGACACCTGGAGTTGATGATGAGTAACAGGGAAACTTCCTCTCTACGCTGTAAACAAATGTAGAAAATGAGGAAAAGGTTGTTACAGTTTTAAAAGTTCTTTTGTTCTAAGCAACAATTTATTAACACATACAGGCCATTTAGAGCAAAAATTCTGGGACAATATCTGCTACATTGCTGAATACCAAATTCTTCTTTGAGGGCTGGTTTCCTTTGGGGGAAGAGGCTCCTGAGAAAGTGAAGGAGGTAGATGATGGAATTAATAATTTCAGGTGATGAGAGAACCACTGAGGAAAATAGTTGCAGAGGTATGGTGAGTTAGCATCTTCATTAAGAACTTTTTGTCATATTTTTGGTGGACCCTGCACCTGTACAGACATCAGGAGGTGGAGGTTTGGACTTGAAGCTTGTGTTTTCTGCAGGACTGCTGTGCAGTGATGCCAGGAAAGTTGCTTTGCTTTGCATTGTGCTAAAGACAACTATCACAGAAGAAACGTGCTCAGTTGAATCCTACTGCTTTTCTTCACAAAAGAAATAAAAAATTCTCATTAAAAGAAATAAAATTAGAAGCATCATTTGATTCTGTTTTTGATAAAATTCACTGTGGTTTCATTGGACTGTCAGAAGTGCTGAGCAGTTCTGCTGCTGCTAACCTTGAAAGCGCTGGCAAAAAGAAAGCTCTATAGCAGCCCCAGTTTCAAAACTTATCGAGGCCACAGTCAGACTAAAAACACAGCTGGCCTAAGTGGTGTGAGTGTATTCTCAATTCCCGGTGTGGTTCATGTTTCCTAAGAGAAATGA
Organism: Aegotheles bennettii; assembly: GCA_013398125.1. Classification (NCBI taxonomy): domain Eukaryota; kingdom Metazoa; phylum Chordata; class Aves; order Caprimulgiformes; family Aegothelidae; genus Aegotheles; species Aegotheles bennettii. The sequence goes on along the minus strand of VZRW01001016.1, from coordinate 65,282 downwards.
GTACTAATGCAATTTAAGAAGGCAGTAGTTAGGGTAAGAGTGTGCTAGGGACTCTCTACAGAGTGAACAAAAGGTAATTTTACAGGAACATTTCTCACCCAGCAGAAGGAAATGTTGCAAGTTTGCCAGCAGTGTGAAATTATATTCAACTATTAGGTTTGATGAGGGCTGAGCTGGGAATGTTAATGTGGTGCAATTGGCAGATGTCATATTTACCAAAATGGAGAATTGTGTAATCACGACAGGAACTGGAAGAACCTTAGAAGATAACTTTCCATGGAGAAGTATGCAGAGAAGCCATGCTAAGTACACATGGGTTTTGTTTTTGTTTGTGTCTTCTGACAAATGAGCATAAAACATTGTCCTGAGGCAATATGCATGAGTGCTGGGTGCTGTGTCTCATCATGGAACACTTCTTCCACTTCCTCCTCTTTTCTTTTTCCTCATCCAACTAATAAACATAGCTTCAATTAGCACTCCTAGTTGTCAGCATTGAGCAATCAGTTGTGCTAAGTGTCCTTGTAAATTCTGGGCTTGAAGGAGGTTGTGTAATATTTTCATCTCCCTTGACCAAAAGGCAGCGTGTAGGAGGGTGTTTTCAAGTTGGATTGGGATCAACCTTTTTTTTCTTCTAAAACGGACGTATGGGGCAGGTTCTTAGGCCAGATCCAGGGTCAGGTTAGACACTTCAGTTGAACACACAGTTTCAAAAGTAGCAAACATCTTGATGGGATGATACATCAAGAAAAATATAAGGATTAATAGGAAGATGGATACAAGACAAGACATCACAAGAGTGATGCATCTGCTCTACTTGTCAATGGTAACTTCCCAACAGGAATATTCCCTCCAACTTCAAGCACTGTACTTTAAGAAATGTGTGGGCTAACTGAGCAGTGTCATATAAAGAACAAAAGGAAAGAACACTGCTAGAGAGGATATAACTGAGAGGTGACAAAGTAACAATCTTCCAAGTGTGTAAAAGGCTTCCACGAAGAAGAAGGGAATAACTTGTCATCATCAACAAGTAATTACTTAAATTGCAGCAAGGCAGATTTCTAAATGTTAAGGCTAGGAGAAGGAGATTATCTCTGAGTAGTATTCATCACTGAAACAGGTTAGATAAACATATGTCCGAAATGTCATTCTGTCCGGAAAGGCAGCTGTTCCTGCCTTGGAGCAAATGGCTGGACAATGTGACCTTTCAAGGTCTCATGCAGCTATCTTGAATCATTTTGTGTGGATAGCTTTAAGTATACAAGGGTTCACCTTGAACTCAGCAGCTAGATAAAACACTAGCATGAATTTAAGTGCTCTCTGAGCTTGAGGCCTCTTCCTCTCATTTGTCAATGATATATGTGGCTTTAATGTGACTTTAACATACAAGTTCTCTGGCTGCAGACAAGGGAAAGACATTTAAAATGCTACTTTATTTAGAGTTCTTATGTGATGAAATAAAGCTCTTAAAATCAGATTTTATTCTTACTTTTTGTAGAATATTTATCTTTAATGTTCCATTATAAGCAGATATTTTTTTTCCTTTAAGATATTCTCCTAGTGACTTTTTTGGACTTTAAGCAGACATCACTTATCCCATGTCACTTTATTAAGTAAAAAATCCTTTACTTGAATAGGGAGAGTTCCACAAATGGGATATATAAACCTTTCCATTTAACCTATCTCTGGTAATGTTTCAGGTATATATTGTTTCACAGTTGATGCTAGGAGCTTTGGTCCTTTTCTTTCTAGATGTATTTGAACTGTGTCTAAGGGCTGCTTACGTTACAGGGATGTAATGCCATTTATAGTTTTTACTTCAGCTTTCTTTAACTACTGTAGTTAGTAAGGCTAATTCTATTGGAAGTTTCATCTGCATTTAGTAGCAGAATAGGGTGCTGTGGTTATCCAGTAATAAGCACTTTGAATCATATTTAATTTTTTCTTTTATTTAAGCGTTACCATTTTTTTCCTGCCTTTGGTCTTAATGTGAATCCTGACAATATTAAATGGCCAGTACTGCATCTGGACTGAATAATTACAGCTTTTCTCTTCAATGTTGTTAGTTGACTGATTGTAGAAGTCAAGTGCCACCCATTGTAGTGTCAGTGTTTTCTGAAGGGTGAAGTGTTAAAGAGAAGGGAGTTCATCACTATGCAGGTTCTTCTTTTGATGAGACAGCAGTTGAACTAAAAATCCATTGGAAAAGGCCATCTTGGTCTCCACAGAGGATTGAGAGCCCGCATGAGTCTTTATTAATATGATTGCTCCATAATATTCTCCAGCTGCACATTTCTGCTTCCCATGTGGCTGTTTGTGACTCTCCTTTTGAATTTGCAAGCCAACCAATATGTATTTGCAATTCAACCTCAGTCACCCAAGGCCCTCTAGTAGGAATCCTTTTGTGGCAGGACTGGTTTCAGAGTTCCTGAGCTCTTCTCTTCCATCCTTCATCTCCTTGTTGCCCTTCCTGCCTGCTGCAGAGATTGGTTCCTCCTCACTTGCAGTGTTTTGGTAGTTTGTGTGGACATGCTCTAGGTCAGATGGATCAGACCTGCTCTCAGTCAAGTGAGATTAAAAAAGGGAGAGACAGAAAAGACTACATTTTGGAAGAGATAGGGGAGTTGAAAATAAAATTATGAGGAGAGCGAATGTAGTATTTTTAAACCTCTGAGCATTATAAACCCTCTTAGAAGAACATGAAAACTCTGGAAAAGTAGAATATTTGACTTCTCTATAATGCTACCAGGTGTTATATATATAGGCTTAGTCAATAAATGTTCGAAGAAACAAGTAGTTGAAATTGGAAAACTATATCAAAGTTGACATGGTCTTGTCAAATATATCATCTGGGAAGTGTCAAAACAAGTTTTGATGATGATAAAATGTCTCATTTAAAATTTTTCATTTTGACTTTTAGATTACAATTATTATATTAGGATTTTTTAAGCATAATTGATAAGCACTTTGTTTTGGAGTTGATGTGTGTGTGTATTTCACGTCATATCCTACAGCAAACATTGGCTATTTAGTTTTAATCAGAACAAGATCAAAATTTTGACTTAGGGTGGGAAATTAACTTTCTAGTCATCTGTAATTGAGACTTATCATTGTTGAGAATTTGGCTATGTGCTATAAGCCAGATAACAGCAGACCATTTTATCTTGTAGAAACCTTACTTTTATTTGATGACAGGAAAGGGGGGAATGACTGAAAAAAACAATCTTGTTGATCATCCATTTAGGTGTTTTTTTAGTTTGTAGCATATTTCTCATTCAGGTTGCTTCTTGGTTAATATGATATTCATGAGGCAACTAAATTAAAGGAGAGCACGTTTTCCAGATTGCAGTTGCTGTAAAGATAATAGATTTATGGTTTATTTGCAGTGAAGGCATTTATGGACTAGAAGCTTAGCATTTGGTGTATTGCAGAAACCTGACCTCAATATTAACACGATTTATTACTAGTTCCTATTTAAACATATATATACTGATCTCAGTTGTCTCAAAACAAAGGAAAAAATAGGTTGAAGTGCCATTATAGATTATCATCAGTTCTTGTTTCCTTTTACTTTTTATAACATCTGTTATTAATTTTCTTTGAAAACAGTTTTTATAAATAAAGTATAAGTAATGCAATTTATAGTTGTATACTGTGAAAGTGAACAGCTTTTCATGTTTGCATTCAACCACAGAAAACCAAAGGGGTCTTTCCCTTATTAAACATCAAGCTAAGCAAAAACATAATTGCTTTCAGGTTTGCTAATATATTTACCCTTCCCAACCTTCTCATTTCCCTTCTAATACTGCAAGCTGTTGGAGGCATTTCCATCTTTCCAATGCACAAATTAAATAATAATAATAATAATAGTAGTAGTAAGTTGTCCTAACAGTTTCTTTCCTAAGACCGTGTAGCTAGAAGGGACCACCCAGGTTTCCCTGGAATGAGAAGCTCTTGGGTCATGGATGTCTGTTCCACATGCCCCCTTGCACCGCAGGCCAGTAGCAGTGCTCTTCCCTGTAACAATCTCCAGGCACATGGCAAAGACTTTTTAATTTTAGTATGCTACTTTTTTGTTTGAAAGCTTGGCTTGCTTTATCTGTTTTTGCTTAGCCTGTTTTTCTGTTGTTTGTTTTTTTTTTTTTTAATCTAATATACTTGACTTTTTCAGCCTCTATTTTCTTTCATGCATGATTGCGTGGATGTTTATTGCAGAGTTGGTAATACTGGTTTTCTTTGAATTCAGAGTCATTTTCTAGAATAGCATAAGTGACCTACAAAATGGCTTGTCCTGTAGTAAACTTGTCAGTTTCAATGGAGAAAAGGAACTACCATTATCTTTTGCCAGCCTCTTGAGCTATCCATATATACATCCTGAAAAGGGGTCTAGTGTTTAAAAGGAGGCAGGTCTATACTCTGCTTCAGCTGAGATGCCTGAGGTTTGGCAATTCTGCCATAGGATGGTCAAACTTTGTACTTGTGTTTTGGGGTTTGATTTTGTTTTCCTGGGTATGAATTTGTGTTATTTCAGCTCCTTGAACTAATTTTAATGCTTTAACATTGTACCTTAATGCAAGCTTGAATCCAGCTTGTGTTCCTAACTTTGTTTAGGTATTCTCAGAGGTTCAACCCCAGACTTTGCTTCCCATCACTTGTCAGCATGAAATTTGTGTGCTCTACTTCTCCACTGCTGTTTGCAGGCCACACTTGTTTTACAGCTTTCTCTGTTATTCCCATAATCATCATAGCCATGCGCTCTATATTCATTGGTATTCTTATTCTTGGAAGACTTTGTAGAAGTAAAGTAATATCCTAATTTTACAAATAGGAAAGTGGTTTTGAAAAAGTGACTACCTTGCCAAAGTTAAAAATGTGTTCGTTGTCTCTCAGTGTATGAGGTTTTTTTCTGCAATAGCCCAGTTACCCAGTTTCCTATCGCTTCACCAAATTCAGGGCTGTAATTTCTCTCTTCATTCTCATCCTTGAATTCCCTAACCTAAGACTTTAAATTCCAGCCAGATATTTGATGAAATAACCTGTGTCTATCCAGAAAAAAATCCAGATTAGGGTTGACTAAGGGCTCTGATCAGTGCAGAAACAACAAGGCTTAAATTAGAACTGCTGTAGATTTTGCTGTTTCTGATGTTCCTCTCTTCACTCAGGCTTGCAGCAGGAGAAGGATGTGTCTCTCAGCTGTTTATACAGCACATTCCAGACTGCCACATTTTATAGTCTAATGTAATAAATTTCTTTCCTAAAGACACAAGTGTGTCTGAAGGGTAGACAAATACTGGGTCAGATTTCTGCTGGTTGGCACTTTGACAATTTGGAAAGCTTATGACCCTATCTTTTCGGTTTTGCCATTGAGTTCTTGGAGAGAATGATGGTGTTTCACAAACTGTAAAATTATTTTTCCAGTAATTAAACTTTGAGAATAATAATTCAGATTCAGTAATTAGTAGTCAGAAGAAAGAGTTCCAAAGCAATCAGTTTGCAGCACTGCTGACTCGAATTCTTTGTCTGTTTAAAAAATTTACCCTTCTCGGAAAATGAGCATTTTAAGAAGTAGAATACTATTATTTTACTGCACAAATGTAATAGCAGCTTTTATTAGGAGTGTATCTTCATGAATTTTTAAGAAGAAAGATTATTGACAATTGCTCTATACCACATGTATTTATAGTGAGTCCATGTACAATGCTGTGCCTCTGATGCTATAAACCATGCTGAAGTTTCCCATAGAATAAGCGTCTGGCTGAAAACAGAACTAATAGATCTTCTAATACAATCAGTGCTTTTCAGTGACTTCTGTTTTATCAATGATGGTGTATTATGGGTTTTTTTCTGCAGAAATAGAGATAATATGAGTTGCCCCCTCTCCCTCACTCCCTCGCCCCCCCATCTCCAATTTGAAAAGGAATTTAAACTGTCTTTTCTAGACTAATAAAGCCGTTGGGGGGGAGGGGTTGAAATGGGGGGAAACAACCCAAAACAACATAACAAACCATCACCACCAAAAAAACCCAACCCAAAACCAGACTTCATGCTTTTGAATATTTGGGCTTGCATTGCTAGGCTCCAGTTATGGAAAACTTTCCTTATTTAGTACTGCACTTACATTGCTACTGTTAAGTAAACACTTATGCAAATAGTGTTCTACAGATGGGTGGACTGAAAAAGATGTAGATGTTTAAAATTTCTCTCTAATCTTGGAGCTTGAAATTTAGTTGGCTTGAAAGTCTCAGACCATTTGCAGCAGTGGCAATAAGTTTTGCAGCATTGTTGCAGATCCTGTAAAAGTTTCTGGAGAGGAAGATCTTTCAGCCTGCAGAAAAGACTGGCTGCCACCTCCCCATATTGTTGTAGTGGATAACAGTAGAGGACTACAGAGACTGATCTATCCTCTGATGCATGTATGTTGCGTTCCCTTTTAAGAGCTCAGCATTGGGATTTTATTTTTATGATGTGCAAGACACACTTAGGAGATGCATGAACTAAATATTCACTTAGATTTTATGATCTGTCTCCAAGGAACTGAAATGTGGCCTGAGCTTGAGAAGCAATAAGCACACACAGCTTACATCAAATTTAAGTGTAAACACTTATTACATGCTGCTTCTTGAATGCAAATTTATGGTTTATTGTTCTACTCTTTACACAAACAAAATTGCTGTTAGCTTCAAGGGATGACCCAGAGATGTTAATGAATCACATTTTTTTCCCTAGGCAGGCATAGATAATAATCTGAAGGTGAGGTCTTCAGGATGGGAAGTTATGTCCATCTTTATCAGCGGAAGTTTGCTGTAGTTCATGTAGGCTGTAAAATAAAACCAATTCTTTCAGCTTTAGCCTTGACCCTCGCATGCCTATATTTTAATTTCAATATTTTATCCCTATTCTGCTGTTTTTTGCCACAGCTTAGTGAATACCAAGGCAGCATTCCTACTGAAATTTAAAAACTCTGTGTCCAGGGAGATTGTCCAGTGCTTGGTTAAGTCTTGCACCGACACAATCATGAAATCATAGATTCATAGAATACCAGGTTGAAAGGGACCTCAAGGATCATCTGGTCCAACCTTTCTTGTCTAAAATACAGTCTACACAAGATGGCGCAGCACCCTGTCTGGCTGAATCTTAAAACTTTCCAATGTTGGGAAATGTTTTATTCATCATGTTTTATTCATCATCATAAATCCACTGCAGTTTTAACTTCATCTCTCTAATTATCTGATAGTCTTTGAGACCGATGCTGGTATAGTTGTAGAGCCAGCCACTTGACCCTCTTTTTTCAACAACCTGGGTTTTTGACATCTAGGGAAAGTTTTTTTGACTTTTAAGTAGAACTCAAATCTATTTTGAGGTTGGGTATAAAGTAGGAGGAGGCAAAGAGAGGAAAGATGTAAATTCATTATAATAAGAAATATAGCTGCTACCCTTGCAAGTCTCAACTTGGCACAGCGCTTGAAAATGTGACTGAAGTGTGTGCTTTAAGAGAAGTGCATATATAAAGTCTTTGCCAAACTGACTTGTGCTAGAACATGCTGGTAGGTGTTGCTAAAATGTTTATAGGGCCTTTTATATCTAGAATTTCATTTATGAGAAAAGAGGTTAAATTCTGCCCTCACATACTTCAACACAGCCACCGATTACTCCTATAAGGGCAGTCTGGACCAATTTGTAAAGAGTTTAGCCCTCAGAGTCTTCCCTCTAATTCTGTACTGTGCTCAACAACCCTTAGTGTATGTGAAGTATTGCAGTGTGGGATCTTTGGTCACAGTGCAGGTAGATACCACTTTCTCATGAGCAGTAAGCATGGCTTGTACGCTCCTAGGAAGAGAATAAATGAGAGTAATTTTTACCTTGGTACTGAAAATGGACTGCATTTCCCAAAGTTGTTCATTAAACTATTTGAAAGTATTTGGGATTTGGAGGCTGGAAGGTTCTCCATGCCTGTTGCTGATGTTTGTATTTTTATTATTTGCTTAATTAGAAGGGTGAGGGAGGCGTATTGGCTTTCAGAGTGCTTGAGGCTCTTGAAATTGGGGAAGAGAGGAACAAGTAGTGTAGAGTCTATGGCTTGACTGTGAGAGCTGGGCAGGAATGAAAATCCTGATTCAGTTCACTCTATACATTTCAGCAGCCGTATTGATTCTGTGAGGCTATTCAGCCTGGAAGTCTAGAGGAAAGACACCAAAATATCCATGTTGATTAAAAAAAAAGATTATTTTGAGGACAAATATTCCACTCCTTTGATTTAAATCTGTAGGGATCCAGAAAGCGGAAATAGGAAAGATTATATTCAGAATCTCTGTAGGGAAGCAGTGCCCTTTTCAGGGCAAAAACTGCATTTTCTATTCCAATTCAATTTCTTTTTCAGTCTTCACAAAAAAAAGTAAAAAACCCAAAAGAGACTTTTTGGGATTCTGTACTCCTGAATATCACAGAAAGGAGGAACTGTCTGTTGTGTAGTTTAAGGAATGGCAGAAACTTCTTAATTATATAGGACAGGTAAACTGGAGAAGGAAGGTTCCCAACCTGTATCTCCCTGCCAGGTGACTGCTCTTATCAATGGCTGCCTTGTAAAAAGTATCTGAGGAATGAAAAGACTTTTTGTCTGGGTCTGCACTGGGCTATGCTTCTAGGCATTCAGGAGCAATGCTTCCTTTTTCATTCCTGAACACCTGTTTCAGCAAGGCATTGCAGGGTGGGGGGAGGACAGGCCAGGAAGGCAGAGTGGGGCCCTTCCAGTTCATAGCACTTCTTCAAAGATCCTGTTGTTTATACACGCCTATAAACGTGCTTTTCTGAGGGGGAAAGAGGAAAAAAATGAATAACGATGATAAAGATAAGTACAGGCTGAGTTCATTTGGCCCTATGGTAATTTTCTGTATATTTACAGCTGTACTGTGGCAATAGTGGTTTAACTTGTAGCTTGACAGAGTATCCTCTGACCGTCATTGTGGCACTGCAAATCACAGCAGCAAGCACTAAGATATAACCCAAAATAATGGCTTCATTATAAATGGGATGCTGAACGTAAATGTGTTCTGCTCTCGCTGTGCATCCCTCTGCAATTGTGGGCTGTATTTCCTTAACTTGTTAACTGATACGGTAGATCATTTCTCTTCGTTTGCCAAGGCAAATTGCTCTGGTCTTCATCTTTCCCAGGAATCCTAAAGCATGTTTTTGGTTCAGAAATGCCCATCCCTCTCAACTTGCTCTTTTTATCAGTAACAAGACATCTCTGCTCTTACTCACTTAGAGATTTGAATACCCACCTGCAAAAGTATTAATAGGAATTTCATTGAAGTATAGCTATTCCTGCTGTACATATTTATCCAGCCAAATGGCATTTGAAAAATAATAGCCATCATTCTACAAACACACAGAGAAATCCCACGTGCATTTCATGATTTAAAGTTGTGTCATGTGCTTTTTCTCCCTCCCATCCCTCTTGATATTTATACTGTAATATATTTTACTTAGCATTTGTGGATTTAGAATGGATGGCTTTGAATTTTGCAATAACTATTTGTAAGCTTTTCTATAGGTTTCATCATCATCATCATCATCATATATTAAAATACTTTGTAAACACTGATGGATTTGGCCACAAAACTGCCATGTCTAATAACTGCTATTATTTATTTTCATTTTGCCAGTGGAGCACTGAAGTATTGAATGGCTTGCCAAGATCACACACTGCAAATTTGGTGTAGGCACAGAAAAAAAAAAATCCCAGTTTTAATATGTGTTTTCATGTTTAAGCTTCAGAGCAGACATTGTGTATACTTCACAGTGATGTAACTAGAGACTTTAAATTGAATATAGAAGAACTACTCACTAAAACACAAGCTGATAGCCTCTTTACAATTTCTGTCAGAACTCCACCATCCTGCCAACAGTTTTTTAACTTCCATTTAAATATTTGGCAATCCAAGACTGGGTTTTTCTTCTCTCTGTTGCTGCAAGATGCCATTCAAGCTTACTTGCTGAGGAGAGCTGCAGTCACTTAGAGTAATTAAGGAATTTTGCTTTTGCTTCTGTGAAAATACTAATATACATTTAACAAAAAAAGCTCAGCCAAAAACCACACACAAACCCCACCACCACCTCATCTTTCTCATCTTTTTACTTTTTAATTTTTCCTTCAATGCTATAAGTGAGAAATAGAAATGGAAGTTAAGTGAGGCCAAAGGAGCATGCAGAGACTTCTCAGAGAAGTGGAGGCCTAAAAGGGTCTAGTCTTACATTCAGCATCTCTCGTGTCTATGTGAAAGAGATAATGAAGGCCCTAGAAATTTCCTTAGAAGAGGATGAATCTGGACAAGCGCCATAGCCCAAGAATAGTTAAATTACAAAAACGTGTTTGCAAATGCTCCCTTCAGATGCATTTCACTAAGACCAAGAGTTTCTCTTTCTCAGTGTGCAAGAACAGAAGAAAAAGTATGTGACTCCCTAACATTTGTTCTGGCCTACACATAAAATATAACTGGTCTTTCACTGAATTACACTACATATTCACAGGTAGCAAGAAACTGACTGGATATTGTGACAGAGATTTATGAGCTCAGTTTACCTTGAAAAAGAAATGCCAAGTTGCTGAAGAGTTGTTCCCAAAGAAATGATGACCAAGAAAAGGCAGCCAAATGTGAACTGTTAATTTTCTTGTGCAATATATGCAAGTAAGCATTTAATCTAATTTATAGGCCTTTTTCAATATAAAGTTAATGACCTGTACAATTTATTGTAAGGTCTGCTATAAATTAAGTGCATCAGCTGGATGTTTTTCTTTCCTCTAAGGAACAATTATCTGGTTTGGAAATTTAATCAAGTCATCAAGTAAAATTATTGTCTCAATTCTGAAAGATATACTATTGTCTGAATATTTAGAGCAGATTTATAGCAAAAATATATTAAAATTTTTCCAATCCTTTGCTTAATAACTTCCATGAAATATGGGCTCCATTTAGCTTGGAATGTCTGGCTTTACAATGACCACAATACATTTGGAGCCCTTTCAGCAAAACTGAAAACATGAGAATTTAGTTAATAAGATGAAATTAACTTACAGTTATATCATGCAGTTCTGTGGCTGTTACTTTGCAGTTTCCTAAATACTTAATCTTGGGCATTTAGCACCGTCATCAGTGGGAGCTAAATGCCAAAAATCTCCTTAAGCATTTCTAGATGTTCAATATACAAGGTTATATTTTGCACTGAGTTTGGGTGAGTTTATTTTCTATTCACTTTTAATAATACCAAGTAATACAAAGATTTTACAGCTTAGTAAGCCTTTCACTTGGGAGCAAGTTGAATTCCAGCCATCTAGTCAAAAGAGATAGAAAAGACTACAGTCAGTCTTGGGACACAATCACTTCTGATCAGTTCTCGTGTTCTCACAGGGCATCTGAATATGTGTTTCTTGAAGAACATTTCACATAGGCTCCTAAAGAGCTCAGCTCTGCAGCTCTAACTGGCTTGGGGAAGATGCTGGTCTGGGGAGCTCTGAGCAGTGTGTACAAGGAGCTGTCAGGTTGTCCTGGTTGTCTTTGTTTTCTGCTGCTAAATATTATTTATGAAAATGTAAAATGTCACAAGTGTGTTGGGAGTACGTAAAATGAATTGGAAACATTTAGAAGTTGTGGGACATACTGTGGATTTATATGGTGATAATATTTATGATCCTATTTTGACTGGTGCCCAATTGCAAGTCATTTTGTCATCAGTGTGTAACCTCTTATATAAATGTACAGATAGAAGAGGTGTGTGTAAGTACATGTATATATGCTTGTGTGTCTATATAGACATATTTAAAGATAAAGCCTCATATTCATTATACAGTAAATTTTCTTTGTCTTCATTCTGTATTTGTCTGTTTTTGTATTGGTCTTCATGATCTCTATAATAAGGATGTTATTTTGAACACTTGGTGTATTTACTTCCCAGAGGTCCTGTTCCTTTTACTATTCTAAGAGTGTATTCCACTCCAAATTTTGCTTTCGTTTATTGATGCAACGTGGTGTATTCAGGAAACCACAACCCTGTTTCTCCTAGCTTAATTACTGTTTTCAGTATTTTACCATCCTTTTTTATACTCTATACAAATCAAATGGATAAATCAATAGAAGGCTGCAAACAGCATCTAGTAATTATGATTTCTTGAAGTTTACTTTTGCTTTTTGACTTTTCACTTCTGCTAATACTTTATACTGTTTCTACTCATAGTACCTCATAGTGCATTCAAATGAAGTGACTACATGAAGATATCAGGGTTCTTCTGATTTTTCTTTTTTTGTAAGTCTTTCTACAAGTAACTTGTATAATTCACATGTTGATAATCATTGAGCAGTGCTATACTTACAGATGTTAGTCTAAGTTTGCTTTCCTAACTCTGGCAGATTGTCACTGATCAACTGACATGTGACACAGCTCTTTGGAGGCTGGTGACTTTTCCCTAATTCTTACGGTTGTGGCACAATAACTCAGGGCCCTCAAAGTTTGTTAGAATCTGGGCTAAAACTCACATTGAAACAAAAGCTGAATCATGTGGTATCAATACTGTAGTAGGCATTTACTGCTTTGAAACTGCATAGGCTGCAGGATCAAGTTTCAAGGGAGAAAATCCCCAACTTAACTTATATATCTAATTGGTTTCTGTGTAGCAGGTGGATACATTTTGTGTTTGGCATGAGTTATATGCTTAGCAAATAAAAGCAAATAGCAAGAATAAGGTTAAATTAAAACAAGATTATTTGAGTTTACTGCTTTTAAAATGCTGTTCTATTTGGTGAAGCAGGAACTGAAGAGACTGGGAACACCTATTGACTTTTCATAAATAGACCGCATTGGCAGATATGCCTATGTAATTTCCTGCTCTTGAGAGTTTTATGACCTCTTCAGCCCTGAGTCTGTCTTTTACTGCAGCCATCCATCTGCTGAAGAGAATGAATCTTGCAAGAAATAGTTGTAAGTAGCGGAGCAGCTTTGTTGTTCTCCCTCAGTAAACTATTACCAGCTTCCTCAGGATTCTTCATTAGGACACCTGAAGTGTTGCATTTTTGAAGAGGGTTTAATTATAGGTCTAGTGAAATGTGACTAAAGAAGGAGCTCAGCAGGCCCACGGATGTTAAAGCAAATTATACAAAGCACTTTGTTGGAAGAAGAGACTTTTTAAACATAGATACTCAAAAAGATCTCTCATAAGTTTATCCAGCAGTTTTAGAAAAGAAATTCCTTACCCTCTTCAGCCCATAATGATAATACAAATCAAAAACATTCTCAACTGACTATCAGTACAGGCATAATCTGTATTTTAATGGGGGGGGGATTGTTCTGCAGATAGTTTTGCAAGAAATACATTTTTTTCTTCTTGGTTTTTATTTGTTTGGGGGTTTTTTTAAAGCCTTGACTAAATGGGGAAAATATATTAATTAAAAAAAAAAAAAGGAAAGAAAACCCTTTCATCTTTTCACCCTTAGATTTTCACTGTTTCCCTAGGAAAAAAGAATCTTTTTTTTATTTGGTAATACATGACATTTTATCATGTATCTCATTTTTAGAATGAGAAAAACAGTGAATGCAATTATACTCTTAGGCTTTAGAACACATTTTAAAACAGTAATTTTAGAATTTCAATTATACACTGACATAAGGATTTACCACTGATTTTTTTTAAGATCTAGGTGATGGAATTTTTGAGAAAGGGAAGATTATTGTTTTACTCTTTAGTGAAAGAAATTTGTAGTAGGTCTTATCTTACTTTTCTTCCCAAAGGCATTTGGTATGATATCACATGGAAGTTGCTGAATAGCAACTGAATAGCTAGGTAAAATTGTTATTAACAGAAGAATTCTAATTGACATGATGAGACTCTGTGAAAGAGAAAGTAGGAGTATCTTCCCTCCAAGCAAATAAAAATTCTCATAAATTGGCTTTGAGACTGATCATTTTTATTATTTCCATAATAAATTTGTCATAAAAAGTGGGAGTATGCCAGTAAATTCTGCTGTTGTACTGATGATTGCTTTTAATTTGTGTCAGAGAGGGACTAGAAAATCATGTAAAAAATAATTAGGATGTGGTGGGGTATGAAAAAGGCACAAAATAATACAAAGTTAAAATTCACACGTTTATTGACTGATTGATAGCCTAAATTTCTGCTTCTAAGCTGAAAAAAACTTACCATCTGCCTCCTTACTGCAGATAGACTAGACCTTAAATATGTGGAACAGATATGGAAAAAGTGAATGTGCTGCCCAAAGATGTGAGAACCAGGTTCTCCAGCAGCAAGAGGAAGTATACGGGTAGAATTGAGCATAAAGTATTGCATAAATTTCTGATCATTATTTGCAATAAAAATTCATTCAGAATGCAACAGGTGCAGATGAAGCCTATCTGGGATGAAAAGGGACAATTTATCCTCTGTGTGATAGGATAAATTTCTTTAGTCTCATAAAATAATGTCTAGAAGAAGATGTAATAGCTATCTGTAAATATATTTAGGGAGAAAAAACAGAGAAGATAAGATATTTGAGGTAAAGAACAAACAGTTATACATTGGCCAAGAATAAATTTATGCTGTAAATATAAAGATTAGTAACCAATTAAGCAGCGAGATTCTGAATGTACTTCCGTTTCAAAATCAAAGAGGGTCCTTAAGAGTGCACACCTAAAATTTATGAAGCATTATATAGTCGATGCACGTGGCTGTAAGGTGCTGGAATCCTAACTCCAGTGTAGCTGCTGCATAATATAAACTGCTCTTTTCAGGTCCTGTTGTGCAATGCTGTGGAGAAAAGTGTTTTGTCCATCTCAGGAGGTGATGAATGAGCACTGCTCAGTGAATCTTCCACAGAAAAACACCTGCAGGAGCAGTGCAAGAGAAGGGTGTTGCCCAGAGCCTGTGGTTGGAGATGTAAAAGAAGTAGACATGTTCGCAGGCAATCTACTTCTTTTGGCATGTTCTGGCCTTGCAATTCCCTCTCTGCCTGAAAAGACACTTAAGTCATGCGTGCTAGACTCTAAAATGAACTCCACACCTTCTGCTGCCTGGAGAGCATCTCAACGGGGCTTTTGGCTTGCAGTGTCACCAGCAGTGCTGTCTGCAGGCATGGATTATATCATAACTTTGCTGTTTCTGCTCCAGCTGTTCTAGCAAGAGTGGTTTGTTAGCATTACAATTGTGTATCTAACCTGCTGGCTTCTGCACAGCCTCTATGGCATGGCTGTTTAACTACACATTTCACTCTGGGTTTTTCTATAATGATACTGTGATAAGTACTTGCATGACCCTACTGTACTCCTTTTCAGTCTGTCCAAACCTTGCAGCATGGTTTTAAATACTAAGAAGATGTCTGGACATTGGTTTTTAAAACCACTGTGGCCCCTGTGCAGTGGAGGATTGAAAATGAAGCATCATACCACTGTGTTTGAGTCCTTCAAGCATCCCTCTGAAGGGATACAGGCATGGCACGCACGTCAGACAACCCATTCCCTAATGCTGTAATTAAGATTTGCTCAAGTACTGTGTTTAGATCATGTTGGCTCCTGAAGGTGAAGTAGTTTCTGTTATGTGACTAATGTACATGTCATTACAAAGTTGGTGTGATAATGATTAGTAAAATTTTATTATTATGTATTAGGCTTTTAACTAGCAAAAGCAGTTTAAAGCTAAGCCAGAATTTCAATGTAACTAAGAAAAATCTAGAGATATTGAAAAAAAAAAAAAAAAAGTAGGAAGGGGAGGTGTCTGTGTCCTAGCACCCACTGACAGGAGAAAAGGAAGCAACCTTTGAAAGGACAAATGGGCAATACTCTGGCATTTGAAATTGGGAAACACTGAGAGGATCCCAATTCCTTAGTCTGTGCTGTTCCTTCCTTTTCTGAAATGTCATTTAGGCAAAAGACATCAAAAAGACTAAATATACAGTTTGCTAGCAAAGAGAATATTGAAACAGTGGTAGAACTGGTGGTCAGGAGGACTGTTTTAGGGAGACCAAGCAAATATACTTCCAAAAGCTTGCTAGTGTGGCAAGCTTGAGGAGCTAGCTGGTCAGCCCAACAAAGTAACTGTACTTTTGGAGGTACTGATAGTATACTCTCTGGCTTTTGTCTTCTTTAGTCTTGCAAATCTGTTTACAGGGGACAAAGAGAACTAAAACATTCTTCGATTGTCCAATGTCTTTAGTGTTTTCCTTCAGAGTATCCAAGGGATAGCAGTGCTGTACAGGCTAGTATAAAGATTGGAAGAGATATTTAGGAGTATCTGTATGTAAGAAGCATCTACCCATCATCAAACTAACCTGAAAAGCTCTGTCGTGGGCAACTGAGTAACGGGGTGTCAGTTCCTAGGGTTCTTCAGGAGTTTGCAACTTTGATATTGATTGTTAAGGCCTGAGTATAAGTATCTTAAAAGAAATCTTAACTAAAGACTTCAGGTAATGGAGACTCCAACATATAGTTTTATCCTACAGTTGTAGGATAGTCACCAAACCAATTTTCAGGAAATCCAGTTCCAATCCTAGTTCTTTCAAGCATTGTCTACGTGAAAGGACCTAACTGAAATCAATTTCTGTGTCTGGTCTCCAGCAGCTTTGAGAACAGTGTTTCCTTTTCTCTGCCTTTTGTCTGTGAGGGTGGTGACAATTTTTAATACAACTGAATGATTTCTATAGCAAGGAAGCCTCCATCCTGGTTCAGATAATCAGGGAGTGAAATCACAACTGTGTTGTCTGGGCTCCAGGATTCAAGCAAGCTGCTACTTATGTTGTCTTTGCTTCTTTGCACACAACGAAAGACCTATGTTCAACAACTTTAGCAGGAAGGGGAGGGATGTCTAAGAGAGCTGTGTACCCTGCCCCATCAGCACCAATTACACACATTTCAGCATCATGTGAAGAGAAGTTCTAGGAGGTTAAGCCACCTCTGCCCTCAGGGTTCCCAGGAAAGACATGTTGCAGCAATTGTTTGAAATACAGTTGTGATTTAGGAACTAATTTTTGGTATAGTACCTCATTTAATATAAATAACTTCTTTTTTTTTTTTACTGTGTATTAGATTACAGTATGATGTTAAATGTACAGTATGATATGCCATGCCATTATTAGTATCCAAGTGCTGATTATAGTCAGAAAAACTTCATAATAATAGGGACATGAATATAGCAGCCAGATTTTGCTCTGGCTGGAAACCTCTTCCTTATGAGGAGCAAGTGCTGAGGTGTTTTGGCTGACACTATTTTAATATATTCTTCAAAGTGATTTTTATCAGCCTAATTGGATAAAATAGGAATGTGAAATTTTAGATTTTCTTTGGTCGTGTTGGAATATATATTTCCAACTCCGGTATATAGACTGAGCAAGCAATAGATTCATGCTGCTGTAGTGTTCAGGCTTTTTCACTATTGGTGATGACAGGCTTGTACCCCTGCCTCCATGAATCAAGTTTTACCATGCACCTGTATATTGCAGTGATGTCTTCAGCTTTATTGATTCCAAAATTAAATTTCACGAGTCTCAAGAAATCATGGGGTTTGTTAACAAATAATCTATTGGCATTTTGTTTCTTGTGTAATTTCTGTATTGTCCAGACAAAATATTTTTTTCCCTCTGAAATCCAGAGAGTGAACGCTGCAATCTTTATTCAGTAGCAGGACTTCTGTAATTCCTCTTTTAGAAAATGAAGTATGTGTGAGCTAATGGTACTCATCTATGAGAACCCAGTAGTATATTAAGCCTATTTAATTTTTTGCCATTATTTGGCCACCTTTGCCCACTGGGTCTTACATACTCTGAGTGGTTTGTATTGATGCCCTATTTGAAGGTCTCTCCACACACTTGTTAGCCCATAAATTAAGACTGTCAGTTTGCATAGCCATACTCTAGGCTGATAATCTTTTCCTTAAGCCTTCCTTACTGGTGCTACACCTTGCTGCAGAGATGGTTTTGCACCCCTGTGGGATATATGGTGTGCATTCTGTCTAGGCAAAATTTGCATCAACTTTGTGTCTACAGGACTTGGTCAATGGATTTTTTGCATGGTTGCTATTTAACTTTAATGACTGTGCTGGTTTTATGCAGCACTAAAAGGCAAATGATGCAAACAGAACTCCATCCATGTGTCCTTGGACCCTAACTTCAGAGCAGCAGTGGCAAGCTTCATTTGGTGGTGAGGGAACTTTGAAGGCAAAAGGCTAGTAAGCCATTATCTGCTAACATCTGGAATGGGAACACAGTGTTGGGTCTACTCCTCATATGAGGAATATGGGGCTCTTTTAATACTTTAATTTAGCACTGGATGTCCTTGTGGGCTGGCTGCATGGCTGCAAAGAGCACAGATTTAATTTCAGTACTGACACTGCTACGTGGCATTCCTATGACATACACGTCATGCCCCTTTCATCCAGTGTTTCCTTTAGAAAGCCTGCTTGAGGGTGATCTTGAAAACCATGGTTAGGTTCTAAAAACTGCAGATATCACAAGGATTTTAGAGCACTGCTGAGGTACGTGAAGATTCTGGACAGCTCTTTCACAGGTGAATTACGATTTCTCAAAATGTGAGGTTTTTTTCAGGTATCTGTTTTATATGGTAAAGTTTAATTTGCACTTGTGCAAGTATGCACACATGGTTTTCCCAAAAGTTTGTTTATACATTTCATTTTCTTTCACTTTCTTTATTTACATCTCAGGCTTTGTAACCTTTATGTTGCTGCATTGTGTCTTCTTGTCTGATGGATTTTATTTTAGGTAACCTGGGGATGAGTGTTCAAGAAAATCACCACTGTGATTCTAAGGCTTCAATTATGTCCTGGGGTTCTGCTTTCAGAAACACACTTTTACAGTTTCTGACTTCGTGAGAAGCTTCTGATTGAATAATAGCCTTGAATTCAATTAGGAACTGTGTGTTTTTTTCTGAGTAAAATATTGAGAAGGTGGCTATTTTCCCATAAGCAACCTGTTTAATTTTCTTGCAGTCTATCTCCACGTTGCACATGTGCTGCTCCTGTTGTCATTCATTAATTTTCCTTTTGAGATGCTTGTTCAGTCGTTATTTTTTGCCAAGTGCTGAAGAATGTATTTATATAGGAATTTTCAACTCCTTTCTGTGAATTAATTACAAATTGAATCATTTGGTATCTGCTTGTCTATGTTCCAAGCACATGATATCTGGATATACATTTGATTGCATCAGTTATTATTTTATGTATTTCAATTTCTGCAGTAATCATAGTTTGACAAGTGCTGTCCATTCTTCTCAGAGTAGGGAAATTACAGAGAAAACATGCACCACAGCTGAATGTGCGTGACTATCCATTTAAGGATCAGTATGGCTTTTTTCCTTTAACATCCAGCTATAACAGAATTTTAGTTAAGCTGTTGCAGTCTCTATAAATAAAGTAGATATTTCCTTGATACAGATTGGGGAAACACATCTGTGTGACTTAGTGTACTGTATTGGTTGTTTTGTAAATATGATTAAACTATGACTACTTTTGTAGAATTGAAAGCATTTTCTTTTTTAGTTTGAAGAATCTTTAGTGCTGATGAGTGACAGCAAAATGAGAGAAGCAGAAACTTGTATGGTTATGAAAGAGTCTGACCTATGGCACAGTGAACCATGATGGCTCCCTCCAGCATGTCAAGTTGCCATGTGGGATTTGCCTGTCTGCATGCTTGTTTTGTCACTGGCATCCTCACTAAGCGTTCCAACAAACAGAGAAATTGGAAGCACAGAGGATGGTTTCGGCTTATGTCTTCAGAGATATTTAAGCATGTTACAACAATGGGATTTTGGTATCTAAATACCTTTCAGGATCTAGGTCTCTCTCATCGTTTTTGCAATACGTGTATATATAGAGAAGTTAATTAAGAGAGACTTAGTGCTTAGCACTTTGGTCCCAGTCCAACATAACCTTCAAACTTGTACTCAATTGCCAAGCTCTTGGGTAATCACATTGAAATACCTGTGTGGGTCCTTGGCTGGAACAGAATAGACTTGGCATCCTTTATCCTGGCGCTGTAGAGAACTACTTGTCTAGCCAGAAATTGCTCATCACAAGTCTGAAAAAAGGACTGTGATTGCTAACTCTTCTTGTGTCCTTTGGGTCACTGGATAGTTTCTGGACAGTAATGATATTCTATATCTGATGACCCAGAAGTTAAAGGTTATATCACCATTACTAAACTGTTTCTCTAGCGGGGAAGCATTGAGCACTCACTGGTGTGTTCTGATTATCTTTTGGGGTCAGTGGTTGATAAGTCTTTTCAGATTCATTGAAATGTTGGCAGTTCAGGCTCTTTTATATAAAATGGAGTTGTGCCTCTCCTAAAAATGAACAAATGGGAAGCTACTGATTTCACGGCCTGTTTGCTTTACTGAGCCTGATGGTGGATAAACAGAAGGAATGCACTAGGTAAACTTAATCCAAGGTCTCAGTAAGCATTTCACATAGCCTAGTGAACAGCAGATATTGTGCTCTGCCCAGTCTGGACATGGTATGTTGTCTGTTTATGCACTGTAGGTGCCAAAGCTTTGGCATCCTTTCACTCTTGTACAGATTACTTTACTTGTAAAGCTGAGCTATAGTTTATTATGTTTTAATTATCTTGTGCCATGCTGCTGCAATTTCTCTCTTCTCTCTCTTGGGTCACAGAATAGCGGTGGAGACTGAACTCCATTTTCTGGTATGCCTGCTGCTGCTTGGAAAAGGGCCTTGATTGTTGTTGCACATAAATAGGTAACGAAGGGAATGTTCTGAGTCTGTGCATTATCACGGATGTAAAATGAAGATGCTATATTCTGCACCAACTGTTTTTGGCCTGAGTGTACTAATTCTCTGAAATGTGATAATTATTTAATGTTTTGAATTCATGCTTTTATGGAAAAAACCAACATATTTGCCTTCTGATGATAATGGACTTCTTACATGGCACCCAGAGGAAGCACTGATTCAGTTCTCAGGTCTGGTGTTTCATAGATGTCTTCCATGTTGTTGGGGAAAAGAAGGGATGGATAAGAGAAGGTGTTAGCTAAAAGTGCCAGTAGATGTCTGAAAATTACAGCCCAAATACTGTGATTGCAAAGGCCAAATCAGGTGTGGCAGTGTGTGACAACAGGACGTGCTCTGTGATTTGGCTTTTATAAGTCTTAACAAAGCAATGGGCCCTGCGCTTACCTAGGAAAGTAACTGGTTAGAAAAATTACACTTAATTCTAAATAACCACAGCTGGGTTGTATTTGCTTGTTGTTGTTTTTCCTTTTAAATGGGTTTAATTATTGACTTTATTATTTTCTTTTAGGGCCTGGTCATGCACTGTAAAAGTAACTGGGCTTTTTTTCAGTGACTTGAATGTGGCTTGCTCTGCAATTAACTTTAAATTAGCAGCTAGCATAAGGCAGTGAAACCAGCACTGGAGACTGAAGTTGTTGTCTTGCCTCCAAGAGAGACGTTAAGGAATTCCTATGAGTGTTTGTTAAGGGATGATTTATATCCTCACAAATCATCCACCTGACTTTTCCATTTTTCAGAGTGCAGGTGGATGTTGAAATAGATCCAGATAACACAGACAACATTTTACAAACTCACCTGTGTTCAGCTTCCTCCAGCTGAGGACAGAACTTGCCTTCTGTGTTTCAGGAGAAGTCTCCTAGGAGTAATGTGGAAGCATGTTCTTATGTTTACTTTAAAAGTAGAGTAACTCCATTCAGAGTGACTGTATCCTCTGAAAATATAAACTTAAATTACTTCAGTTTGAGACTTTACAGCTGAAGCACCTTACAAGATCTGAGACATAAAATAAAATGATTAAGGGGATGGTATAGCCTTTTGCCTCTATAATTTTCCAAGTAAAATTCAAGGCTCCTGGCAGTAGGCAGGGGCAGCAGAAAAATCTGTTGCTATTGCTGCAAAAGGCAAATTTTACTGCCACTGGTCATTCAGCTTAACATATGGAAAACAGAATGAGCAAAACTGTGATGTAACATGACTTAAGAAATTATTTTGCCATCTGTTCTTACCATCATAGCTCCATTTACTCCCACCTGTATAAAAGCTTTCTTAGGGAAAAGACCCAGTAAACTCTTCAGCAATCTTTGTTTATGGCTGTGGATACTTGTTTCAGCCATTGTAATTTTTTAGGCTGAATTAGCAGTATCCAAGATGGGAAATGTTTACCAGGCCTCCTAGAGCGCTAGCTGCAGTAGTTGTGGAAAACAAATGACTACCTTGAGGTGCAAGCAGATTGAATATCTGATTTCCTCCTTCTATGTCATTCCCAGTCATCCTGATGATCAGAATAGGATAACATGGGATTTCATTGTGTGCCATTCTAAGGCTTTCTGTAAAGGTGCCTTTCAATATTGTTGCATTTTCAGTGTTTTTGAGGTTGCATATTATCCATTCTTAGAAAAACTCATTCAAGTCTTTGTTGAACCCGGGTAGCCACCTGGCTTGCCTCACTGTATCTGTTCTGGATATAAAATTCCCTGTGCTTTTTTTTCTCCTGTTCTCTAAAGATGTATCAGTGACATTTCAGAAATAAGCTAGAAAATAATTGAGGGTTAAAAGACCTGCCCGGGTGGACGATATCTCTTTGTCTTGGACTCCTTAGTTCTGAAAGTTACCAACTGAGGAAAGAGGGGAAAACTAACAAAGATGGAGCATGCCAAGCAAACACTCTGCTTTTGCGTCCTAATAATATTGGAAAGGCATATTCAGTAAAACTGAAAGGAACAAATAAAAAGCTGAAGAAAACAAGAGGGTGTGATTATTTTGGTCTTGTTTTTTTGTGTGTCTCATGTCACATGACCTGTAAGAAGTCACTGCCAGTCGTTATTGAGTCTATAAGTTCTGCTGAATTTTAAAGAGAGTAGGTCACTTAAAAGGATAATATGAACACAGCCAAACTTAGGCAATAAAAATGTGATTCAGAGGTGTGTACCATTCTTAGAGCTGTGTTATATAAAATTCTTAAATGTTGTTATTTCACAGGAACTTAATTTTCCTCAGAGGCTACGAATATCCCTTCTTTCTGGATATTCTGCAGGGGAACACTAACTGCTAAACAACTTCAAAGTTTTAAAGAGTTTGATCTGTTTTCCATTTGCTACCAGTTTGAAAAGGGCTTTCTATTATAATAAAACAAAAGGAAGTTATTGTGTCTACTTAGGGAAATTCAAACCACTCATTTACATTTTTAGTTCTATGTATTGGAGTAGTAGGGGACTGGGTAAAGAGATTATTCTGTAATAATGGTTTATTGGACAACTGTGAGGCTTGCTCTGGCTGTGGGATGATGTACTGCCACGTTCATTCTCTATTCCAGATCCTTTTATTTCCTACATCTGCACAGAATTCCTGTACAGATTTTATTTATATATTTTCATTTACCACTGAGATATTGAATGGAGAAACAAAAGAAATTCAAGTCACACTTTAAATTAGTGGAAGTGGGGGTCAAAAAGCTATGAATACAGAGGTGGTTTTGTAATTAGCGTGATTTTAAATCAGTCATACATTTTAAAACTTTGGGTAACAAAAATTATATTAATGTGGGATATTCTGATTAGATATTAAGATTTTTATTTTTACCATGAGCATGATCAAATACTGGAACAGGATGTACAGAGAGGTTGTGGTGTCTCTGTCCTTGGAGGTGCTCATTTGGACATGGTCTTGAGCAGCCAGGTCTAAACAGACCTGCTTTGAGCAGGGATTTCACCACACAATCCTGGAAGTCCCTTCTGACTTCAATTATTCTGTGATTCCATTTACCATTTTGAAGAAACTCACTGCTAACTCTGCTTTCAGTGAAAATGAGTTCTCTCCCCTTCCCCTTTGTAGTAGTGAGATTACACAGGTTTTTAGCAGAAGCTGTTACATAGCGTACTTTTATAAACAGTTACTGTCTCCATAAACCCTGAAAAACTATGCCCTTACTGAATTATTAAGCAGGTTATTCAAGGATTTATCTGAAGCAATGCAATAAGAAAACAAAATTGTAAGACTTATGGAAATAAAAATTAAGTGAGACCATCTTTCCTGTAAATGCTGTGCAACCAATAGAAAGAAGTTATAAGTAACATTGTACCCCTATTGATTCCATCACTGAGCAACTGAGCAATTCAGTGCATTGATTGGACTCTCCATTTCCGAAATGCTTTAGAATTTTGTTTGCAAAATGTGTTTTACCAGGCTTTTAGTGTATGGGGAAAGATGGAAGGAAAAAGACCTTATTTTGGTGGGAAAAAAAGACAATAAAAGAAATAACAGCTGCTGTTACAGCTGGTGAATGCGGTAGGTAGCCATAACATTTTCAAAAATGAGTAAGCAATTCAGGACAGCATGGGACAGGTGCAAGCCAGGTTAGAATCAAGTCAGAGGAGACTCTTCAGTTTCATAAATTAGGTGTTTAGTTCTGTGATGCATCCTGTTCAAAGATGCAGTACCTCCAGATCCAGTTATATTTTCACGGATTAATGACTGGGTCATGGCAGTGCACTTTAGCTCTCTTTGGGAGCAAAGCCAAGGATATTGTATTGAAATGGAATCACCTTTGCACCTCTCTTTGGTCTGTGCTTGGCCATATGTATGCCTAAGTCATCTCTCTGTAATGTAGCTGATCAAATGCAACAAAACAATTACAGGGTGCATTCCCAGGTACAGATTACTTTCTACAGGCCACTTGTGTTAAATTCCTCTGCAAATAGCTCCATTTCTTGGTCCTGCTCCAGCTGGCCTGGCTCAGCACTATTCAGTATTCTGGTTTTCATTTGAGTCTTACTTGCAGTATCCTTCAGATATGAGTAGCAGATGCCCAGTCTGATGGTGCAGGTCCTCTTTTGTCATTCTGTCCCAATAATTGAAAGTACTGTCAGATGAGAAAACAAACCAAAACCCAGCGAAGATCCTAAGGAAAAATAGTTTCTGCCTAATCAACTGGATGAATTTTCAGCTTACAAACAGTTCCTCTGCACATTTATTAACTTCTGTCCAGGGAAAATCTGTCTATACTGATAGCTCTTAGCTTTGCTTCCTGGGTGCCTAAGCCCACTCACCATTTCTTCATCACTGAGCATGGAAAATTTCTTGCAGCATCTGTCAGAGAATACTTCACAGCTGATTTTCAATGGCATGTCACACCATATTGTTAGAAGAATCTCTTGTGGATTGTATCACTCTTAGGCAGCACAGGGGTCAAAGGAATGATCTGTACAGAGGGCAATGAAAGAGCAGTTTTATAAAGTTATTTAACATGTTAAGAACCGAGACAGTAGTTTCTATTCCTGATTCAGCAGCAGGTAATACAGAGCAGGGTGAAACATGGAATAATGAATGCTAATTTACAAAGTTTTGACTTGGGGGATTTGACTCTTCTATCAAAGCGAGTTGCAGAAGTTACTAGTTAATGAGAAGTGATGGGTCTTGAAGTGGTGTTTCAAAGAACTGGGGGAACAGAGACACAAACTCCAGCTACAGAGTTGGTAGCAGTTTGGGGAGATCAGTTATGGGAACACAAAAGGTCTGATGTTTGAGGATATGAGAGGAATATTTTTCTGGTAAAATTATTTGGTTCTGATAGATTAGATAAATGATGTCTTTTAAGCTTTCTTGACTCTGAAGAAGGAAATCTACAAGGAAAAATGTGTTGTGGAGATGAATATTAGAAATCCTATTTTGACAGCTAGCTTCCTGTTTTAAGAAGTTAGTGAAACAAAAAGAAGCAAACTGTGTGCAGTAGCTCATAACTTTGTTGTTTTGAATTATAAATCCTTTTGTGATATATAAATATAATGGATATGTTTAAGAGCACTCCTGTTCCTTTTTGAAGTGCATTGTGATCAATTCCAGGTTGGATGTAGGGAGATGCTTGTTTTCAACTTCAAAAATAGTTGTACAGGAAAGGCAAGGATCGTATCAGTTTGGATCTGCTCTTATTTAACCTCTACTGATTCAACCATCCTTAGGCTTTTAAGAGATTTATAACTAGACACTTGAGAAATGCTAGTAAAATATGCAGTGAAACAAGAATAATAATTGCCATGAGAGCAACAGTGAAAAGGCTTGTTGCCAGTTCCATAGATGTCAACTAATCAGAATAATTTAAGTCTTGGACACATTTCAGAAAGGCCATTTATACAACAACTCCAAGTGCACTGTCTAGCTTAGGTGCTCTTCTCTCTGTTGCTAATTTATCAGCTTTCATTCTGAGAAAACAGAAGATGCTGCTAATAGTTTTTAAAAATTCTGTAGTAAAGACCAGAGATGAAATGTAGAATTTTATTAGCCAAAGCTGTGATTTTCTAACTGATGGATAGTTTTTGTTTCTCACTTAAGTGTCATACTTCAGTGGCAGTAATGATAGCTGTGTCCCACATTCCTGTTTTTCAGAAGCTTCTTTCTGCAAAGATCAGTGGATAGCCTCAAATGACAGAGATGGTGTTGATGGAAAAACCCTTTCCATCATGCTGAAACATTCCCTAATTAGATTGCTTATTTCACAGAACCTCCCATTTGAACTGTCTTTTGACTTCCTCCACACTTCAATTATGAGTACTCTCACCAGAGCAGCATATGTTCATGGAATTAGTGACTATTGACCGGAGCGCCTCCTCCAGGCCTTTGCTACAGGGAAGAACAATTAAAGCCATACGTTTTGTTTGCATGAAGATTAAGACTGAAATTCAGTGGGCTTCAATGGGACATGTCTTCACCACAGGCACATGAAAAATGAAGAGTTGGGTACTATGTATGTCGTGATACTAGGCAGTGCAGCCTGATAGACAAGGGATTTTATCCAAGAAATATGCTTAGCTTTGCCCCAGAACTATGTCATGAATAGTTTTATACTATACCAACTATACTACATCAAACAAAGAATAGGTTTATTTGGAATCTGTTGTGTAACTCCTGTTACAGCTGCATTGATATCAAGCAGATTATCTGCAAAATAACTGCTACAATGCTGTGCTTATACAACATAAGAAATATTTTAGGCTTTGAAAAGTAAGTATTATCTGAAGTTGTGCAATAGCAAAGCTAGTAGGGACAAACGCTATGTACATTGATTGTCCTAACATTCCTTCAGCAACGAGAAGGTTAGTGCAGATTGTATAACACAATTATAAAGAAAAGGAAAATTGCTTGGGTGGCAGTATACCTGGGGGGAGGCAGGGGGAGGGGGGAAGAGTTCAGGATATAATGGAGGAGAAATAGGTGTATTTTATCCTGTAGCTATGGGTTCTATAATAACATTGAAAAGAAACTAAAGAAATGAGCAATTCTGTGCTCTCATCTGAGAATTCAGAAGCTATTGCACATGCTAGACGCATTTACTAATAGGTTGTCAGCTTTGAAAAATCAACTGAGAACTACTTACTAAATTTGCAGATGAAGCAAAGGTGAGAAGATTAAAAGTACATTGGAGGGTTGGATTCAGGATGATCATTACAAATGAGAACAGCATTCTGAAAGAAACAGAAGCCAATTTTATGTGAAAATGTGCAAGAGTCTGTTCTTCAGAATAGTGTCTGCACCATTACAGGAATGAGAAAAGATGGGCTAGACAGACGATTCATAAGTTTTAAAGGCTAAAATGGATCCTAAAGAAGAACATAAAGCTGTCTGTTCTCTTCTGAGCCCATACAGGCTCAACAGAAATGCTGCATCCAGGCTTACACATTGTAGTTTAGGAAGGATGCAAGCTAGCTAAGTAAGAGGACAAAGCTAAAAGAGAGGACAGAGAGATGTAGCAAATGTGACCTACATGTCTAGAAAGTGTAGAGGAAAGTTGGTTAGTAAAACAGACAGCAGACTGAAGTGGAACACAAAAATATTTTTCAGGTGCTTAAAAAGTGGTTGCAAAGGGAAAGGCAATAGTTTGCTCTCCCTATACACTGTGGGTAGGATAAGCAGTGCTGGGCTTCGATTGCAGCAAAGTAAATGAGTGCAGGGGGTTAGGAAAACCTGTGTGACTGTATCAGCAGTTAAGCTCTACAGTAAATTGCCTAATGACATGTAAAATCTCCACTGGTAAAGATACTTGAGAATGTATTAGACAAATGTCTGGCAGGAATATCTGAGGTACAATTGAGCCTGCTTCCATGCAGAGGGATGTGATAGATTTCTTCTTGCTCAATTTTCTATGCTTTTTGTAAAATACATAAAAAGATACTCAGATTGTCTTTCTCAAGAGAGTCATTTATGTTTCCCGGATCATTTTAGTTTGAGGCATTTTGGTTGATTCTAATGCTGAACAGCTACTGCTGACGGAATCTTGACTGTTGCTGCTTAGATGAACCCTATGACTAAGGCAGAGGAATCCATGTATTCACCCTGCAAATCATCTCAACAGACCCAGAGCAAAGATTAGTTGAAAAGGTTGCATTTCAGTTGATATCCTGACAGCTACGAGTGAAGTATGGGCTTTCAGTGATAGAATCTTTGGAGACAAAATGGAGCAACAGTTTTTACCTGGTTGAGAAAAAAATCTTTTGGAAGTTTTTCTACTTTCTTATGGACAGGCTTTATAAGATTAACATACTAAAATGTTGACAAGATGTCAGTCATTCTGTCAATACTGAATGACAGAAATACACAATCAGAGGAAAGCAGAACAGTGTTTCTTTCCAGAAGAAGTTAGCACAGCAACAGTTTAGGAAAACATGTAGAAATTCATTGCTCTTACCCTTTGGTTGTCACCGTGTTTGTCTTTCATTCCATTTTAAAATGTCCGCTATGACTGACTGTGTCCATATATGCTGACAGAAGGGCTTTAAGGTAAAATTTGGGTTCCCCAGAGTCAATGAACTTAGTCAGTGTCTTGCATGAGGTCAAGACTTTATCTACAGTCATTTCTTTTTTCCTCATGTAATAGTGGAAATTTTCTTCATTTCTTTATTCTTGCCTTCAGAATCGTAGATGGAAGTACAGGGACTTTATGAAACCTGAGACTCATGGGAATTTTTCTTAAAAAGAAATAAATCAGAGTCAAGTAGTGTTGTATGAATGGGCTTCTGAGAGCTGGCTAGACTAGTGGCAAATGCCTTGTTCTTATTTGTGATAAGATCTGATGCTGGAACTCAAATGTTCAAAGCTGCCAGACATGTTCATGCCTTTTCCTCAGAATAGTAAATAACGGGTATGTTTGTGAGTGTCCTTCAGATGCTCTGAATTCCAGGTTGCGTAATCATCCTGAGTTTCAAGCTGGAGAATTAAAGCACATATTTCAACTACTCCTCTGGGATAATTGTTTTCTTGTTGAACAAGAAATTTCATTGCTTTTGTTGCTTTGCCAATCCTGAAGTATTAAGCACTTTAAATAACAAATAACATAATTGAATTCATATTTTATTTAGCAGTGTGGTGCCTTGTATAATCCAAAATGGTTTTGGTTGGATTCACATTCTGTGCTGTATTATTCAGCACCACCTCTGTCTCTGAATGCAGGCAGCTGCCCTGGCTCCCAACCTTTGCCTGGCAAACATCTTCCTTCAGAAAGCCAGTGTTTGCAGGGACTAAGGAACAGGACGGAGCAGCTGCAGATCACTGCATGTGTATCTTCTGGATCCAGTAGTGTTTCATTACTTGAGAAATTAAGAAAACCCTAATCTCCCATGCAATAGTAGATTTAAGATTTGTTTACTTTCGTGGGGTTGACTGATTCAGCATTTTGTAGGTCCAACCCAAAGCTGAGGGAGATGAAGCAAACATCTTTCTTTACAGAAGCATTTATCTTATTTGTTTAATTACTATTCCTTCCACAAACAAATAGTTATAGTGCAGATTTTCTTGTTTGTGCTTTTATGGTACAAAATAGTCTTCAATTAAAGCTTTTCCAAGTCTTCTAAATGTGTTCTTTCATTTTTCATCTTTAATCCTCTTTTGAACTCTTTTTTTTTTTTCTATAGTTTATTGGGGCCTTCTCAAGACAAAAAAAAAACCCAACCAAATACAAAAACCCTAACCATTTTCCTTCTTTCAGATGCTGGTGGCTAATCATGTCAGTATGTTTATCTTTTGAAAATGAATCAGAATCTGAGTGCTTTTCAAGCAAAAATGAAATCTAGACAGATTTTTTCTCTATCACTGTTTAAGCCAGGAGGAGTAAGATAGATAGCAAAATCTCTGCACTGTGTTTCAATGTCTGGCAACTTAATGCACAGCATCTGTAGCATCCAAGGAGTGTCTTACCTAGTGCTTAATGGGACACATAATGAAGAAGTTTGAATATGAGTTGCCATTGTGAGAGAACTTGGAGTAAACAAGTTTTTCAAAGCAGAATATGAGAATGCTTGAACAGGATGTGGCTTCTGAAAGCCTGAATTAATGAACCCACCTCCAGCATGTCCAGCTGTGCTTCATCCTCACAATGCAGTACCTTCTCCTTCTCGTTACACCGTTCCTCAAAATATTTTTTTTTGACCAAACAGGGAGCATGTATTGAGGTGTATTGCACTAACAGAGGTCTTTTCCTTACTTACTAACCAGTATTATTGGTTTGATATATTTAAAACGCTGCATGCTTAGACCTTGCCAGCAGATGGGTGATTTCAACCTAAAGCATCCAATTCTTTTACCCTTTTTCCAACCATTCTTTTTGGAAATTGTCTTGGCATTAATATGTCTGAAGCATTCTGAGCTGTGGAAGAAGCCTATCTCCCGTGGTGTATGGCACTTTCATGAAAAAGCTATATAATTTTGTGTCCTAATTTGCCAGGTCAAATTACTCCATTCCTTTCAGGCAGGAAAGCTGGCTATCTAGGAACATCCTTTCAGATTTCAGTTTTGCCAAAGGGATGATTATGAGGAGGTATCATGCTTCTGGACAGAGAGACATCAGTTTTCTTCTAGAACTGTGTTTAAATGTATTCTTTAGGTAACAAATCATCCAGTCTGCTCAGAAACACCTTTGGAAGAAAGATTTGTACTACTAATAGAAACCAAGCTATGGACACGTACACGTTTTCCGCCTTGTGCATGAAAAAGAAAGTCTGTCTGTGTGAAAAGCTAAAATTCCTCTCTATAAATTGGAGAAGATATACTTTTTTATGCATACAGAAAAGAACATGTCTTTCACAAATTTAAGTAAGTGAAAGATCTTGAAAACAGGCCAAAAAAAAAAAGAAAAAAGACTGTAGCTTGTGTTTAGGATTTGGAGAACATTGCTACTTTGCAGCAGGCATTGCTGCTTGGCTTGTCCTCTCTTTTCTCTCTTTTGGGTAGAAGCAGAAATCTTGTGTTCTAAAATAATTGAATGATCTTTAACTCATTAAAAAAAGAAAATATCTCCTGCCTTCTAAAGATTTACTGACTCGATCAGAGGTTTTGTTACAGTTTTCTCTCTCATCCCATAGTTTTTTGAGTTTTGGAGTGCTGGAGGGTATTTTACTCTTTCATTACCATTTTTGTGCAGTTGATGGATGATGGTCATTCTTTGCTACTTCCCATGAATTATTACTTCTGTTCACAACAATGGATATAATACAAGGAAAAGGAAAAATTCATTTTCTTACCTGTAATTTTGCCTTCCCTCAGTATTGATTTACTACTTAGTAAAGACTTTTCTTATACTGGAAAGGTAATCTGTCTTACATTCGCTCTGAGCATACAATTTCTGAGTTTTTTGGATTTGTTTGAGTAAAGACAAGTGAGGATCACATAAGGTTAAATTTTCACATATTGGCACTGCTGTGTCCTTTACCTGCTTGGTTCAAAGCTACTATTTGTGCATAAGTTTTGTGTGTCTTCTGTAGTGGAAATCTAGGAAAGCTCCAATGGTGAATCAGTGTATTAAAACTCAAATAGCATGATTTAAAAAAGAGATAGGAGAATTGCATAAGCATTTAGGTCATTATTGTAACACTTGAATTTGAAAGTGGCAAACCCATCATAAGAGAAAACAAAAGATAAAAAAAGGGAACCAATTTAGCTTTTTCAATATGAGTATGGTATGAAGAAAATTATTCATCTCAACATTAAGATTTTGGTAGTATTAATTGCAACTCCATTATATGCCAAACTTGATACTATTTCAATTTCATTGTTTTAAAGCCATCTTTATGGCTTTTATTTAAAAAAAGCTCATGGCAGTGAGATTGTAGAGAATGAAATAAATGTATGTAGTTAAAACATCTTATGTTTCCATTGAAAATCTTTCTGCCATTTCTTTTGGATTTTATTTAATCAATGCATTTTTTCACATTTGGGTTCTTGATATTAAAGTTTAGAAGCAGGTTGAACAACTGATGCCTATACCAGCTGCTAAGGCTTCCTACTTAACCTGTATTGCTACTTGCTTTTGGTTTATTTGAACCTGTGAAAAATTACTAATCTGCTACCTGTTTCAGGCATAGGGAGAACATTTTGGGGTGTGGGGGATTCTTCCTTTTGTAAAGACTAGCAGGAAAAGCTGTAGCTAAAATTGCTGAGTAGCTTCGAATCCATGTTACATTTAGTTTTTGAGTAGCCTCTGAGAAAAAAATAGAAAAAAACCACAGAGGTTTCATTGTTAAAGGAATTGTTGGTTTGGGTTTTTTTCCCCTTGCTTGTCCATTTGTTGTCCCAGGGCTACCTTAAATTATTTATTTTGAAATTTCTTGCTTCATTCCCTGTTTGTGCTAAAGTTGTATTGACATAAACATTGCATAAATCCCAGATCACAAGAATACTCAGTTGAGGGAATTGTTACAGAAACAGCTGCCAGTTGACATCCTGTTACAGCGAGGCTGGAGAGGCTGACATACACCTAACATTATTCCTTTTCTGCTTGTTGTGTACAGACAGTTGAGTTGGCTAGAAATTGCATTTCATCTAGTAAAGAATGAAAGACTGGGCCAGATATTCTAGACAGCCTGAGTGTTACTGACTCCTCATTAATTATTTAGCATGGTTTTGCTCACTCCCTGTGATCATTCTTCATCCAAAAGAATCAGGAAACTACAGATTTTCAAGAAGCATAGAAGCACCATAACATGTGTTTGCATATGAGCAACCAGTGGAAAATAAAGATAATACAATATTTGTCCAGTGTTAGGATAGCTTCTGTTCTGTCAAATTCTGTCATCAGGCATAGTCAGAAGCATACAAATCACTGATGGTTTTTTTACTTTCAATTATAAGCATAAAATTACAGGTTTTTAAAGCAATAACATTTTATTTTCATAATTGCTTTTTAATACTTACTCTCAGTTTCCAAAAGTATGTAAGGGGATGCCAGAAGGGTTTTGAGGGGAGAGAAAGAGGGGAGATCTTTTTATTTTTTTATCCTCTCAACAGAAAAAGGTTAAGGAACACTATGCTTGAGTTTTGTGCGTGTATTGCAATGCCAGGAGAACATTCTGTTTTCACTGATGTAATGGTGGGAGTTGCCGGGGAGAGAGACATCAGGCATTTCTGCTCTCTACACTAGTTAAATCCAGGAATTTGATGGTACAAGAAACACAGCACCTGTTGTATTAGATTTCATATTTTGTAATGTATTATTGCTGTATTCCCCAGGCAATGACATTTTTACCTAATACATGGAGTGAAGTGCAAGGATTTTATATAGACCTAGATGATAATTGCCCAATAAAAGTTTCATTTGAAACGAAGCCAGTTTTTAATGCTTGACAGATGAAACAGAGGAAGAAAGAGAGAATGTCCATCAATGTCTTTTAAAAGATAACAA
Organism: Aegotheles bennettii; assembly: GCA_013398125.1. Classification (NCBI taxonomy): domain Eukaryota; kingdom Metazoa; phylum Chordata; class Aves; order Caprimulgiformes; family Aegothelidae; genus Aegotheles; species Aegotheles bennettii. Next base: position 31,617 of record VZRW01001016.1, on the reverse strand, counting down.
ACCAGTATGTTTGTGTTCAGTTTTCAAAGCTCAGGATGATGAGAGGAGATACGCAGCTGTTAGATAGTAATGTGTTTATGGGTTATGTATCTTTTTGTCATGAATGATATAGTGAAAAAAATAATAAATTAGTTCTTCAGATGTGCTTTTGAAGAAATAATGACAAAGCATGTATCATTCTGTCAAGATTATTTTTACTTGTCCATTCATTCAATGTAGAGTAAAAGATCTGGCTCTTAAATGCATAGTTAAGCATCTAAATGCATACCATGTTTTGGGTTTGGGTTTTTTTGGCTTTTACAAATCATATTGCATGTCTGAATTTGACAGTGTAAAGACAGTGTGACAGCTGTAGGATATATCTGTTTTACAGGTGATGAGCTTGAAAACTAGGCTAAATCAAAGCATTCATGTGATCTTATTTCACTGGACTAAGTTTGTTGGTTAGTTTAAAGCAAGGTAATAGCCAACAAAATGCAGAGCATTGCCATCTTTTGACACTGAGAGCATTTGCTGACAAAATCATTTGAGGTTACATTTTAGGCACTCCAGACCTTTCTCAGAGCTGTCTCGTCCTTCTTTTAAGTGTCAGTGCTCTAATGGCTATAGTGCCACATGGGCACATGGGTGGTGCAATGCAGAGTTTGGAAAGACCCTTGGTAGTAAAGTGACAGCAGTGCTTCAGAGGGGAGAGAAAGAGTTACTCATTACCTAGAGAAGAAATACTGTGGCATTAATTACTATCAATCAAGCAGTCTTTCTCCAAATGCAAACTCAACAGAGACTTGCTGTGCTTGACATTCCTTAGGCTGATAATAGACGTGAGCCAATGCTTTGATGCTCACCTTCCATCTACCCACAATGAATGTAGCGGCCCTGATGTGCATTGCTAGACACCTTAGACTTTTCTGGGAGTGGCAGTTTATGACTTTTGCAGTTTCTTATATATTTATTTATTCTTGTATTAACTTATTCATTTGTAGTTTATTTAGAGTAGAATAAATAGACTTGTTCCGGTTGGCAGGGACCTATAATGATCATCTAGTTCAACTGTCTGACCACTTCAGGGCTGACCAAAAGTTAGAGCATATTATTAAGGGAATTGTCCAAATGCCTCTTAAACACTGACAGGCCTGGTGCAATGACCACCTCTCTAGAAAGCCTGTTCCAGTGTTTGACCACCCTCTTGGTAAAGAAATGCTTCCTAGTATCTACTTTCATTTAAAAGGAAATGAAAGCTTTATGCCAATTATCTAAAACAAGCAACATTCTGATGTTGACTAGTTTTCAGCAAAGTATTCTCTTTCTTTCAATTATGAGATGGTATTTAACAACTGAAGGAAAATTAAATTGTGCTGTCATTTTTCTTAGAAAATGAGGTAGTGAAGTAACAACATGTTGCAAGTATATGCTATCCATGCCTATACTTCTGGACAGCTATTATTCTAATACAGCTGAAGAAAAGCTGTAGAGGCTAAAAAGTATAGAGTCATAGAATCATAGAATGGTTGGGATTTGAAGGGACCTTTAAAGGTCGTCTAGTCCAACCCCCCTGCAATGAGGAGGGACATCTTCAACTAGATCACGTTGCTCAGAGCCCCATCCAACCTGACCTTGAATGTTTCCAGGGATGGGGCTTCTGCCATCTCTCTGGGCAACCTGTTCCAGAGTTTCACCACCCTTATCATAAAAAATGTCTTCTTTATACCTAGTCTGAATCTCCCCTCCTTTAGTTTAAAACCATTACCCCTTGTCCTATAACTACAGGCCCTACTAAAAGGTTTGTCCCCATCTTTCTTATAGGCCTCTTTTAAGTATGCCATTAGCCAGTAGGGTTATAATACCAACCTTTGTGAACAGAGTAAAACAGAATGGTGCATTGCACTTAGGTCTAAAATGCAGTTGTCACGAAACAAAACACAGGTAGTCTCTACAAGTTTTGTGTTCTGCTCCACAGGAGCAGAGAATTTTCTGAATTTCCAGAGAATTTCTAAAAGGATTTATCGTGTTCTTTATTTACTTATAAAAACAACCTTGTTCTCAGTCATTTTTGATCCTTATTGTTTATGATATACGCTTTAAAAGTGGGCCAGTAGAAAGTCTACCTGTTTAAATCATAGAATCATCATAGAAACATATAATAGTTTGGGTTGGAAGGGACCTTTGAAGGTCATCTAGTCCAACCCCCACTGCAATGAGCTTGGACATCTTCAACTAGATTAGGTTGGTCATCATGACTTGATCATCTCGACTTCCCTAGGGAAAATGCTAGTGTAATGTTATTGAACACCAATATCCTAAGATGTATTGTTCTACCTGTACTGGACTATAATTGTGACATTCATTTGTATAAATAGGCAAACTTACGATGTTGTGTTGTACTTTGGAGTTTGAGGTAAAGCTTCTGAATGAAGCTTATCAGTACACTTCTCCTTCGCACACGTGTATGCATACCCACACACAAAAAACCATCAGCCTAGCTTTACAAGGAAGACCTCAGTTACCACTGTACACTATTCATATCTTAGGTCCACATATCCAGAAAATGCTCTGCAATGGTCATGGCAGATAATGATATTTTGTGTGACTTTGAACAGCAGCACTGTTATCTGTCTCCTGTGGCATTTTCAGGCTCTGCCACAGAACCAGGTAAAGGTAGAGCTGGATTCTTCCAAGACAGTGCACTACAGTCTATGACAAAGCAGAGAGGTGAGATATGACAGGAATGTCTAATTTAACATATTAAGGACTTGATCTGTAGTAAGTTAGTCATCAAGCATTTGTTTTCTTGCAACAGGTTTGTGTATTATCAAACTGTTCTGCAATAGGTGGTGTTTAATCACAAAGGAACACAAGGAGGTTTCCATTTATTTGTATATATGCAAATATGTTCCTGCAAACTTACTGAAAAGCAGGTTTTAGCAGAAAAGTTGTCATTCAGGTTTTGGTGCTGTAAGAATATATATATATAAGTAAAATAAATAAAATAGAATAAATTATATTCAAAAGTTTTAAACAGGTTGGCTTAATGTTGTAAAGATGGTAAACACTTCATTTTTCAGAAATGTCAGCTAGGAGCTCTCAGATACTTGTGCTGGAAGGAGTGTTGGAGCAGCAGGCATTAGGGAGGACTAATGGAAAGAAAGGGGAAAGGACCTGACAGGTAAAGGAAATAATTGTTCTTGAAGTGTCCCTTGATTTTAAGTAGAAGAAAATAATAAGCAATGAGGGTAGTAGAAATGATAGGAGGAAGTGAGCTAGATAATTACAAGCAGGTAAGGATTTTTTGAGAGGTTTTACTGACTAGAATACCTTCTTTGGTGAATACTGCCTCAGAAAAAGCTGGGGAGTGTAAATTCAGCAACTCTTAGGGGTTAAGCAAAAACACTAAAAGACAAGGTATAGTTACTATTTTTGCTTTTAATGACTTTGACATTTTTCTGTAATTTAGCAAATCATAGCCAAGATCCTTTTTTTCTTCATGAATAAACCATCAGTCTTCCTCAGTTTGAGTAATCTACCACAAAGAGACAGGCAGAATTTTTTATTTTCTTATTTCTTAGTGGTAAGTCTTCGGGGTTCTCCTAAAATGCTCTGACAAGGTTTATGTGATCTGTGATGTGATCTGGACAGAAGCACAGGTTTCTGAGTTATTATTATGCCTATAATAATGAGTTGCACATCTGGAAAAAAAAAAAACCATGACTGTTTTATCTGGAATATGGTACTTCTGTAGATCCACCTCATGGACAGATTTATCTGGCTAAAAGGTTAGACATTCAAAATGCCAATCTGTTCTGCATTCTTAAACATTAACTTTTTCTTGAATTCTCTGAAGTTAGCAGCAGGTTTTGTCCAGAAAGGAAGGCAGTCAACCTGGAGGACAGCCTTCTGTGCTTGGCTTCTGTTGCTGATTACTTCTTTTTATATTAATAATGTTGATGTCAAGTGTGTGGGCACTGTATACCAAAGAGAATCCCAAGCTGTGAAGAATGGCTAGTACATTGCTCAACTTAAATCTTTTCCTATTGAAGTAGACATGGAGGTCATCAATATCCATCAGAAAGTGTATAGCACAGTACAATAGCAATCTCTGAAAGGTCAATGTTTTATCTTTTTGCCACATTGTCAAGGTCTTCAGCGTAAATGATTGTCATAACTGATCATCAAAAAACTCCTCCTGCAGAGAAAAAAATTAATTGATCTCATTTAGAGGAGTGAGAATTTGTCTTGAAAATAAGGAAACTAATGAGAAAGTTCATTCTAATTAAAGTCTGTGAAGCATTAGCTATTGGAAATGCAAGGTTTTTTGTTGGTTTTTTTTTGTTGTTGTTGTTGTTGCCTTTCACTGTGTACGCATTTGGTAAGTCTTACTTTACTAAAAACTTTTTTGACTAGAAAGTTTTTAGAAGTCACATTTCACATAAGAAATGTTAGTTGCTCCATCATAGCTTGGAATGCCCTTTGGGGATTTTCCAGCTCAGGCTGGTGGTGCCTTAAGCTTATGGTCAAGCTTATTTTTCAAGAGGATTGATGACTGGGGACTGGTGGGAAATTAATTTCTTCTTCTTTCCCAGTATATGGTACAGGATCACCTGCTGTTCAGAATAATTTCCCCTAAAGTGCCTTTGGAAATCTAGACAAATAACTGGCAGGTAAAAAAAAGTGATTGTGTATATATCAAGGCTTTTTCCATCTTAATAAAATCATAAGTAAATTGGGTCTTTTCTTTGTGAACTTGAGGACTGACTGCTGGGTCTATTTGTACATCTCAGTCATAACCCTCATACTCTTCAAGGTCTTTATTTGATCATATATTTCACTTACAGTAAGAAATACTGTAAAATATCATGAATAAAAAACAGTGTGATTACAAATAAAAGATTTTCTGAAACTGTAGGTATTGCTGCTGCTGGTACTATAATACTGTGTTGTGAGAAATCAGCCATGGAGCAGTACTAAAATGGCAGTCTTGCTTTTCAAGCTTAGTTGTAAAGTTCCTGGCCTAATTGCTTGTACCTGAGAAACTCGAACACAATGTTAGAAATCGAAACAGGACTTTAGTTCTTCATATTTTTAAGCAACATAACGCCTACTGGAAGGTCCAGGTATTATTGATACTTGGCTCAAATTCCACAAAGTGCCTTGCAGAGAGCTTTTGACCCCCTTTTATGTGATTCCCTTTACACAGGTGCCAGTGGCAGCAAGTACCCCGGGCTGCCTGGCTCCCACTGGCATCTCTCCCCAAGCTCTCAGTTGAACAGGGCTTGCCTGTCTGCTGTTTGGATGTCTGCATTTTAGAAAATGGGATGTAAGCACACATTTGAAAATGGCATTTGAAAATGGTGTTGGCTACGTTTCTGTGTTTAGCTGCTGCAGCAGAGCATGTGAAAAGCAAAAACAAATGTAGGCCGCTTAGGGGCCTTGCTTATTGGGAGAGTTGTTGGTTAGTGTAATAGAAGTGACACTTGGTTGGTGAGTTTAATCATCTGCCTTTAACTCAGAAAGCTTGTTTATTACTAATTGGCTAATAGGGCAAGTACATCCTTGTGCTAATTTCATAAGAATGTATTTAGACTGGATAGTTAAAGGTATTTTGGTAACATGAGCTGCTTGTGAGGTTTGGCTGTTCTGACACCAATGATTTTGATTGGTATTTTCTGTAGCTACTGAGATATGATTATTGTGGAAGTAATCTGAAAGAAGCTAGTTCTTTTTCCTAATAAACACCCAAATACACTGTAGGCTATGCAAAGATTTTTAATGTATATGGAAATAAGTATCAAGAAGTGGTTTAGCAATGTCCTCCAATGTGCTATCTTTAAAACCCAGCAGTTGGCTTAGTTTGCGTAGTTTGCTGAGTCAAAGAAACTCTGGATATGAAAAAGATAAATAAAAACTGCTAGCAAACTTGTTCTTACATAATAAAAGGGCAAATTTTATCTTTTTTTAAGATGTTATTTGGTAAACATTTTAGTGACACTGGTCAGAGATGAACTTGAGAAAAATCGTCTGCCCTTTGTTTCAAGTCAAATTTGGCCATCAGTTGATAAATAATTGAATTATATAAGGTGATGTTTCTTTCAGCTGATATATTGCAGGCTTTGGTAGATCTCTGTTACAACATTATAGATAAAAATCCACATACATTGAGAAAGGCATGAATGTGTAGTTCATAAGTTTCCAAGGCAACAAATAATTGTTATTTCTACTTTTGGATTTAAAGCTAGTTAAGAAAGTGGGAATTGTAAACACAAGGTGTTATTAGTCAGCATTTCTGCAAAGTTTTGCTATTCAATAGGCCAAGAAATCTACAAAGGGGAAGATGAGGCAAAAGATAATTTCTTTAGATTTTTTTGCATATGCATTTGCCACTTTCATATGCAGTATGGGAAATGTTACAAAAGGTAGAATTTGTTGCTGTCATTGATTTCTTGACCAAGTATTGCCAGCATGTGACAGCAAGGAAAGAGCAAAATTTAAAGGATATATTTTGCTGGTAGGTTTCTTCCTGGCAGTGAGGCAAAGGTCTTAGCACAAGATTAAAACTGCAAAGAATATCTTGATGCTGTGGAAAGGGATAAAAGTGTCAACTGTTGAATCAGATTTCCAATATCTTCATTTTTTTAAAGTTTCATTTTCACTGAACTCGTCTCACCAATAATTAGAAAAAAAGCTGAAAAAACTCAATTCCTCTGATAAGTTTTCAAACTATATATCCTGACACATTTATGGGACTGTTGGAATGTTTAGAAGAAAAGACTAATGATTTTCTATTGCAGAGGATTTGAGAAAGGGGACGTCCTATATTGTGCTTGTCCCTTGAAGAGTGATTCTAACTAGAATCTGATTCCTAGCTTTTTCAGTTCAGGTGAGATCAGAGTCAGTTCTAGGAGCTATGGAGAAGAGTGGTAAGTTCCTGGAAATGTGTTTTTGTGAGCAACAGGGTGAACAAGTTGCGAGTTGGGGAGAGTCCTGAAGGATGTGCTGTTTGAACAGGCTGCCCTGTTCCATGGAAAGCCGTGTTTGTTCCCTCATGCGTTTTATGTTACACACTATCGCAGTATGAAGAGTGGTTCTTTGGGTGTCGCAGCGTTTCATCATTAAATGGGTTAATAAGCCTTGTTAACCTTTCCCTGCAGCTACAACCAGTGGTTGCAACCTGAGCCAGTAGTTCAGAGATGGCTCTTGTTAGGTCACCTATGACATCGTGCTGATGTAGTAAGACTGTTTGCAGTTGCACTCATGCCCAGGCAGGGATCTTCTCAGTCTCTCTGACCAGTGCCCTGCTGCACAATGGTCACAGGCTTTCTGAGGGGCTTGCAGCAGTTTTAAGAGAGAGTTTTAAGCCATTTTAAGAACTTCGAATAGAGTTAAAAACAAGTAAAGGAAACTGCGGGGAGTAAGCATGAACCTTCTAATTAGCAAAATGATTACAAGTCTTCCCTTTTCTCTGCATATACTTGCTCACAAACGCATATATACCTTGTGGAAATAGAACTTACCTCTAAATTTTTTACACAGATACATACTTTCTTAGTTTTGTACTTTGTGCAGAAAAAAAATCTGAGACTAGTACAGGCATCCAAAAATCAGCCCTTGCTAGAGGAAGTAGACCTTTATATCCAAATCTTTCAATGTTTTTAACTGAACATTGTTATGCTTCATCTTGAAGATAAAACATTTCGGGAGCCATTGAACTCTATGTTGATAAAAACTGTTGTCATCTTGGACTGTGTATTTCTTCCTTTACATCTTCAGTGTGCTAAGTAGGCTGAATTGAAATAATACAGATCTTGAAAGGATACGAAAACATGCAGCCACAGTGTAATGTATGGGGAATAGTAGAAGGCTATAAGCTTGGAAAACCCAGAAATAACTCTAGGTGCACCAGGCAAGCATATGATGGTGCAGATGGGAAGAAGGTGGTAGGAGTTCTCAAGAAAGGGCATTTTTTGGATACCTTTGGCAACATTGTGGAAAATGCACAAGGAACAGTACTGAAGATTAGTTTTTTAGCTGCTATAATTTACAATTCAATGTGTTTGAAGTGGAGACTTCTTGGCCAAACTAAATAATGGAAAAGAAATTAGATGACCACAGTAAAAACAATCAATAAATTCAGCAACAACAGGGAAAGGCATGCAAAATTAGTGTATGCCCACTATAAGCACTTGATTCTGCATAGACAGCTGAAGCTGACACAAGAGTTTTTAGGGAGCAGTCTGGTGTCAGGCATCCTGTTAATTCCCTTAGATTAATTCTTTCACCTTCTGCACCTTCATTGACCACATCATCTGCTCCATCTGGCAAAGTCTGCACTGCTGATTGTAGTGACTGTGTTTGAGCTTGCTTTTGTTTTGCTTTTTCCTTTGTACTTCATGGTTTTTCTAATGGCTTGTTGCCAAGTGCTAAACCTAGAGGCAAAAAAATATGGATATTAACATAGCATAGATTGTGAAAATGAAAATCCTTGTACGCTGTGTGAAATCTGCATTAACATATTCAGAATAATATAACAAATGATTGCTTTTTTCATTTACCTTTCTGTGTATACTTTGTTCCCATTAATGTTAATAGAAATTATGCCAGTGGATCTGGGGAAGGCCAGGCCAGAACTTTACTGGTTAAATTATGCAACCAATTATCTTTTTGAAAACTTCTTGTTTTAAAATTAACACTCATCACCTATCTGGAGTTGTAGACCAAGACATATGTGTCCATGAATGGAATATTAATGGTAAAAGATTTTTACAAAAACATCATTTCTCTATCCAAACATTGGGTACACTTCAGATTGTTTCTGGTCCTACAATACGTCAGGGAACCTTTATGCGGCCCAAGTTGCACTACACATAATTCAGAAATGCAAGAGAAGGGAAAAGTATGTGTGTATCACAAAGGCAAGAGGCAATTATATGGCAAGGCTAATATTGCATCACTGTGTGCTGGGAAAAAGGCTGGTTTGGGCGTGCAGCTGTTCTGTGTGTAGCCCAAAGAGCCTGGTCTCAGCAGCTCTCTCTTGATATTCCCAGTTGCTTTTGTGTCAGATTTTTTCTAATGCTAACCATATACAAGAAAGATACCAGCTTCTGGATCAGCACAAGAGAAATGTTTGGTTTGGAAGCCACAAATTAACTATTTTGCTGTGTGTTTTGTTAAAGCACTTGTTGAAATAAGAGTGAGTAGTAGGACTGAAGCATTGCAATACGAATTCTCATTTCCAGTATTGCAAAATGCAAATGGACAGTAGCATTATAATCCCATGGCATACCTTATTTTTTATCTAATTTCTTGTTTGTTATTGTGTTTTATAACATGGGACAAAGTGTTTTTCAAAGGCTACTGTCAGATTTTGTAATCAGAGCCATTTCAATGTGAAAAGGAGATAAAAATAATGCATTTTATTATTGCATAATTAGCCAGAGTGTTTGGTAGAGATTGCTAAGTCTGTCACGGACCACTGTCCACCCACAGCTTAGCTAAATCATGGGTATTTCTTACAAAACACAGCATAGAATAAGATTAACCAAGGAAACACCTGACCTAAAACTAAAGCCCTACTTAGAAGATTTCTTGCTTCAAGAATGTGTGTGGCTCTTCTTGAAGATGGAGAATAGGCCAGGCAGCTTTAGATTGTTTTTAGCTTCTCATTTGTAGAACAGTCTTACCCTGACTTAAGTCCTTGTAATCATCTTAGTAAACCCGTTGTTTTCAGTAGGCTTTCTTATCTGAATAGCAATTATTTCTGTGAATAATCACAGAATCACAGAATGTTAGGGTTGAAAGGCACCTCGAAAGATCATCTAGTCCAACCCCCAGTAAGCATTTGTAGTGTTGATCTTTTAATCAGTATTGCAATTGACAAGTGTTAATAATGCATAGCGTGTTCTGCATGAAGTTACACTGACTTTTCCCTCAGCATTGCCGTGAAACTCTTCCATTGCAAGTGGGCAATACAACATCCTGGCTTCCATGACTTGATTTAGCCTTTTTAACTTTTTAGAATTTTCTAAAGTGTTGCTTAATCTTAACAAACATTAGTTGAAACCTTTCCTATATTGAAAGGCTTGATTGGAGATGTTAATCAATCAGCATTATGTAGAAGTCATGCTACTGAATCTTTTTGTTTCCTGTGGATTCTCTGATCATTTTGACTGGACCAAAGTTTCAAATGAGTGTTGTATCTAGACAATAACAAGTTCAGATGCAAATTGAAAGTTTCTGGTTTGCACTCATGTCTAGCCTGCTGGCTGCTCAGCTGCTTCTTTCAACATTGCTCTCTGTGGAATTGTGTCACACACAGTTCATCAGTAAATAAATGGGATGCTAGATAGTCTTAGTTGTGGCTTTTATAAATATATGACAACTCATTTAGGAGTAGGGATAGTTCAGGTCTCTCAAACATTTATTTAGGCAATCAGAATACTACCCATTCAGTGATATGTTAAAGCCAGTAGGAGAACATTTAATTAAATAATCTAGTAACTCCAGACCTTTCAGAATATAATTAAGAATGTACAGTGTGTGATTGGTCACAGTATGAAGTTTTATGGCTTCAGCTGTGATAAATATAGGGAAATCCAGCCCATTAAGAAATGAAGATTGTTTTTTTTTCAGTCTATACTGGAAGAAAGGAGTCTCTTGTTTCTTCCATTCTAACTCCAGGGTTGTGTTCTTACACTATCAGCAGTCTGACTTGCCTCTGGTTTATTCACAAAAGAATCTGCTAGAATTTAGTGACCTTGCTTTGATTTTACCTCCTCTTTATTTATAGTGGCATTGATTTTTACATTTTTTGTTTGAAGAGAAGTCAAATCCTCGAAGGTGCTGAGAGAAGAGGTGAGTAAAAAAGCTGCCATTTGGATGTCTTCAAGTCCTTGTGCAAGATGCTGCTCTGCATTGTAGCAAATGTCAAAATTTTGAAGGCTTGTCATATTGCACCGTGACTCAGTGAGAGAGAGAGATCAGTTTGAGTTCAAAAGCAATTCAGCAAAGACAGGTAACTTGCTGTTCTCTGCCATATGAAAAGCCTTTTCTTCTTTATTTTTTTTAATAATCCTACTAATCTACCTGATGCACTAGACAAAAAACAGTAAGGTAGAGATTTTTAACACTGTAAATTTACAGGCTGCTGTGCTTTTCTTATGACTGCTTACTGCTTGTGCAGCTAATCTTATTTTACTGAAAATGGTTTTCTTTTGTTAATTACCTATTGAGAACCACTTGGATTGAGTTCATAGAGCTTCAGACCCACAAACCCCAAGTTAAAAACTCTGTATTCACTTAATTAGCTGAGCCAGAACTAACATAAATTATTTACATGAAGCTTGGTCCTAAGTATTTTTCATGGGAGATAGAACATGGTATAATATTTATAACATAACAGTAAATCTTACCAGGTTTTTTCTGGAATAATTTAAGATCACTTAAGACTGTGTTTTCATATCCAGTCTACCTCTGCTTGTGTAGCTATCTTAGAATCACAGAATCACAGAATTCTAGGGTTGGAAGGGACCTCGAAGGATCATCTAGTCCAACCCCCCTGCCAGAGCAGGGTCACCTAGAGTACATCACACAGGAACGCATCCAAGTGGGTTTTGAATGTCTCCAGGGAAGGAGACTCCACACCCTCTCTGGGCAGCCTGTTCCAGTGCTCCGTCACTCGCACAGTGAAAAAGTTTTTCCTGATATTCACATGGAACCTCCTATGCTCCAGTTTACAACCATTGCCTCCTTATCTTAGGAGACTAATCAGCATTCTCATGTTCTTGCAGAGACATTCTTTAATAGTTTTACAAGGTGGGATGATAGACATCTCAAATATTTTATTACATTGTCCGTGGGCTAAAGAGGGTGTCATTTGTTGACCTGCTAAGGCATTAAGATCTGGCATAAAGTTTTCAACAGGACTGCCTGGAATTTTACTCTTACACACTGGTAGTCTCTAATTTTTTAAAAAAAGAGTTTGTATTTTCAGTCTGAGCTGCCTTTGTCTTACAGTAAGGGAGTAAGTTGCTTTTGCTCCCAACACACAGTGTGGCTGGAAAGTTCAGCTATGCTTTTCATCTAGGAATATCATGCAGGTACTGCTGGTTGCAAAATAGCTTTAAAGCTTAATGTTCCTATTATAGAAAAATGTAATTTTAAACTTAAAACTTATATGTATTTTTTACCACCTATATGCGTCTATGCTCATGTGACAATCTACACTTATCAAGCAATATATGTGATTTAGAGATTAAAATCTCACCTAAATGTTTGTCCAGTCCTTTCTTTAAAATAAAAAGAGGTGTAATAAGTGCTATTAAGAAGTAATTGCAAAAAAAATAAACCTGTGTTGCCCTTTCTCCCAGGTATCCAAGTTGAGCCCTCTGACTCCAGCAACAGGCTCTTTATTACTGGTGTGACAAAGCTGTTTTGCTTTTGTTGCCAGGAAGGTTTGGGCTGTCCCTGACCCCATCATGGGAATATGATCATGAGGGGATGGCACCAAATCTGTAATTAGTATGTAGCTCTGGTTACTGTAACACCTCTTTAAAAATTTATAACAATCTCTTGTTGCCCAGAGAGGTTGTGGAGTCTCCTTCGCTGGAGACATTCAAAACCCGCCTGGATGCGTTCCTGTGTGATGTATTCTAGGTGACCCTGCTCTGGCAGGGGGGTTGGACTAGGTGATCTTTTGAGGTCCTTTCCAACCCCTAGGATTCTGTGATTCTGTGATTCTTTTCCTTTCCCTTGTTTCTAGGAAATACATACTGGGCTTAAGGAGAGAAGGAATAGTTGGCTTTGAACATACCCTAGGAGTCAGAAAGCCTCTGGAGATATATTTAGTCATATGGGTAGCTGAACATTGTTTTATTCCATTTGTTTTCTCTTCTTATCTGGTACTCAGATCTCAACACTGTGCTTCCCCTGCACACTGTAAAACTGAGATCCTGACACTAGTCTAGACCTGTTGTAGAGAGTGGTTATGACCTGGGTGGAAGGGAGATGTCTCCTTCTTTAGCCAAAGTCGTTATAGTGTGATTATGTGGCTTTCACATGTTCTTGTCCTTCATTCTCTACCCAAAATGTGGGCTGTACTTGCCTCTGTCATATGGGAGCTTATTATACACACCATTACTTGAGAGATCCATGGGAGACAGGCAATTACTCACTTTCCTGGTTTACCTATATATGTGCAGTATATCAGATTGTGTTTTTGAGAAATACTAATGTCTCTAGACTTCTGCCTGATTTTAAAATTTTGCAGTGTTAGGCTTTGTATTACAGAAATTCCCTGCCCCTTTCCCCAGATCCATGTGGATTTAGCTGTTACATGTTGTTAAAATTTCCTGCCTGTGGTGGGTGTTCCCAGCTGAGTCTGACAGCAGCTAGAAACCCTCTGCTTACTGCCCATCCTGAGAAAGCTCCCATGAGTTTTGTTCCAGTGTAAAGTACAGAACAGCACCACCTGGATTCTGCATGGGAACACAGGAAGATTTAGGGCTTGTGAAAACCAGGACATGAATGCTGGTGATTGTGTAGTCAGAAAGTCAAGTCCTCAATTCAGGAGCATTTCTGTTAACACAATAGCATCCAGCATTGGTATAGGGAAAATATGCCTAAGCCAAGGACAAAGTATTCTCCTGAGTACCTCTTATAGGTTAGGTGAGCCAAGGGAGCTGACATGGTGGCACACCAAAAGGATGGTTCTTTCCTTCTTTCCAGTGCTTACCCCCAGGTCTGGCTGCCTGGCCACAGTCCATCTTGTGCATTGTCTTGTCTCAGCTATTTGACTCTTTAAATCAGAAAAAAAAAAAAATAATCCTTTGCAGCTTGGTGAGGTGATTTGGCTGACCGAGCGGTCAGGCTAAAGTTAGGGTCAACACAAGGGCAATGAGGTAGGGCGACCAGGAGGAGGAGAGAGAGGAGGATCACTCTGTTGACAGTGAACTGACAGCTCTGCTCAGAGGTCTTGTCAGGTCAGGCTCTGAGCCATGAAAGTATCTGCTCCCTCAGTCTCAACCTGTCATCTACCTCTGGAAGAGGTGGAGGAGAGGTCCTACACTGAATGATGTACCAGGTGTATGCACCGACTGAAGATGAGTTGTGTTGTGAATGACCTGGAAGGTCTGTGAAGAGTGTACTTGTGTATTCAGAAATGCTACCATTAGGCATACACAGGGATTAAGTTTTCATTGGGTTTTCCTGCCTTTCAAGATCTGTTCTTTGTGAAGTTTTACTGGCACAGAGCATATTTTGGTAAGAAAAGGAGAACGAGGAAAAGGTGAGAAGAGGCTGAGGGGTCTGGGCTTGTTCAGCTCTAAGAAAAAAGGGGTGAGGGGGACTTCACTACTATCTGCAACTGAAAATGGGAGGTGGTAGGACAAGTAGCAATGGACACAAGTTACAACAAAAGAAAACTAGTTAGATTTTATGAAAAAAAAGTCACAATATTGCTCATGATTTGAATAGGGGATTGGACCACATGACCTTCAGAAGTAATTATCTCTGAATAATGATTCTAGGGGGTCTTTCGTATGTTATGTCATGTACAGATGACCCATTATATCCCTCTGATAAATCATGCTGGCACCTTTTTGTTTGCTTTTGAGCCATAATTCTTTTTAGCCTTTTATATCTTCTGTTGGTTTTAGTGAATGGTATTTGTCTTTAAAAAAAAGGAAAAATAAGTAAAATAAAAACACTTGGTTTGGCCTGCAATAACAATCCTGTAATTGTTTCTTCTCACCCTATAAATTGATCATAATAATTAGTCACAGCTAAGTTCTTCTCTACTGCAAGTCCACCATCTTCAATGTTACATAACATTGATTTGCCAGGATTATTAGATTGCACATGTCCGGCTCACTGAGTTATGGCTGTTGACGGAGTTTGTCTGACAGATGTCCTGGCGATTATCCACATTCCTCCTGTTCTGAAAAACAGAGGACATGAGTCTGCAAGTCTGCTGAGCCAAGTCCTTTTGCAACCTTTAGATTAATTTATTTTCATGTATTTAGTTTGGAAAGATGTCAGTAAAATGAAGTTTGTGCTTTGCTGACAGACATATATGCCAAAATCATAATATAAAGTATTCAATGCTGCCATTTTTGTTTGATTTTTTTTTTTAAATATTCACAGCCTGATTAATTATATAGTTGCAATATGGATCAGTTCAAAATTTTTTTTGAAAAAATATGACAAAAGTTTTGGAGAAAATAGGTAAAATTGATTTTGAGTGTTCAAATGGATAAATGACTATTCTCAGTTCAAACCTAAAAACTCAGCTGTTTTAAATCTTTAACTCAAATGTGATCTTAATTTAAAAAGGAAGAACTGAAAACATGGAAAGAGAAAAACAAATTGTTGGCAGGAACATGACTAGACAGTCACTGGGGTAGAAAAAGAAAAGAGAGTTCACTGTCTCCAAAATACAGCATTATCTCACAAATTTCTCTAATTTCTTCACTGTCGGACTTTTGAAGATGACTGTACAGAGGATATGAGTGCTGTGGAAGGCTCCTTGTAGACTAATAAATAAGCTACTTGAAGAAATAACTGTGTGTGTGTGTTTTAGAAAAAGGCTAGAAAGATCTTTTTGAGATTCATGTGTTTTTCATGACCGTTCCTTTGCTGGAAGCCAAGTTTTGCGTTGGACCTTGCACAGTTGTTTTTCCTGCTATGTAGAGAGGAGGGAGGGTTTTGATACCTCACAAACACTGTTTGCTTTTGCTGAACACACAGTCCCTGTGCTGTCTGAGGGTGGAGGAAAGTCTTATGCTGCCTGGGATCAAGAGCCAGTGCTGAAGACAAGAAGAAAGCCTCATAAAATAAAATTTGTGGCACTGAATCAGGCCAGTGCTTAATCTCACTATATTGATCCCTTTGATGTCCAGTGTCATTGCTTCAGACTAAGATGTGAAAACCATTCTAAAGCACCTTATATACCTAGGGTTTTTTAATCTTAAAAGTCGATAAGGTTTGTTTGCTTGTTTTTCCCTTAAAACACATCTCATAAGCTGCTTACAAGTCTTTTATGCTTACTTGTAATATCTTATTTTAGTGGCTCTTTTATTTGCAGCATAAATGCATATTATCTGTTGGAAAAAAGGCAGAGGGACAAATAGACCCTATAGATCCAGTATATGTCTTTGTTCTCTTGGAAAGAAAAATGGAATCATACCTTGCTGGATAGTAGCTGTTACACAATAATATTTGTTACAGGTTTTACCTTCCTGTTTGTACAAAAAGAAATATGTTTTGGAATACAACATAACATCCTAAAAATAAGTTATTACACATGTGAAAATCTGTTGCTTAAGGATCCCACTATGACAGGTTAAGTATAGCTATGCTTTTTCATAAACTTTGTAAGATTTTTTGAGTTTGTTTTTAAACTTTCCTTAGCAAAACACTTTCTGTGTAATTGTAGTTATTTTTTTCTAATCTTTTCCTAACACTTTCAGCAACTGCCATCTCTGCCTTCTGAGAATCAGAATGAGGTCATCCAGTGGTCAGAATGAATATTTACAAGTTCTGACACAAAAATATTGACATGCGGGTGTGAAACAAGTTCATTTTTAAGGCTTCATTTGAGATCACAAATACATATGTTTAAAAGACAGATATGGCATATCATCATGTCTTAGACCATTTCAAACACTGCTACCATCTATAAAGTCTTGTGTTATAATGTTTCTGTATTGATTTCTACTTTCTTTTATTAAAATGTATTCCCTTATTCACTTTGCTGCTGCATATAGGGTAAACTTTACCACTGAGTTTTTGTGAGACCTAGATTCTTTTTACATACCAAAATTATTGGAAAAACTATACAAATGAGATATAGTCATAACTGCCCCTTACAGTACAGACCATCTTACCTTGTCTGTCTTTATGTTCTTCATCTGAGTTTCCTATTTATATATTTTGCATTCTGATCTGAGAGATGCAGACAATTTGCCTCTTCCAATAAGTTTTTACAATTGCCTATAATCCTAATTAAAATACTTTTTCATGTTGGCGCCCTTTATAGGTTATTCTAAAACTATCCTGTAGTGTAAACGATTAATTCTATTAATGTTAAGGAAAATCCTGCCTATCTTGACTCTTTATTTCCTGCCTCTTAATCATTATCACACTCTCTGAAAGGCAGCTGTTATGAGCAGCAAAAGGGTTAACAGGAATTGAAAGGGCTTACACGAAAGTGTAAGAGCAAAATAATTCAAGAATTGTTTTGTGGGAGGAAAGAAAAAGAAGTAGCTTTTTATAACCACAGTTAGACAGCTCTGCCAGGGCATATGTCATTTTGAAATAGAGTTAAAGCAGAAGCTGCTAAAGGCATAAGACAAACAAGGCATTTGGGGTCTAACATTATTTGAGCCCAGCCTATGCTCTTTCATGTTTAATTGCTTAATTACAGTTTACTGTACATTTTCATGGCACAGACTCTGAATCACTCAAGCTAAAGCGATGTATGATGCTGTGGTACTCACTTCATTTTTCCAATCAAAGTGGAATTCATTAATGTGCCTAGTCAAGCAAATGGAATGATCTTTTGTGTCATTAACTCTTGTCCCCTCCTGGTTTTCTCAACTAACTAGCATCTTTGGAAGGGTTAGCAGCTTTGCAAGTGAAAAGGGGAAGAAATAGAAAGTGAATAATTGGCTACTTTTTTTGTGGTATTGAAAATCACAAAAAAATTGGTTGACTGTACTGATTAATCCAGCATTTAGCAGGAAACAGCAGATTTCCATTTCTCAAATACAGATCCCTGATTTGTTGACTGTTGATTTATCTTGGTCACTGAAGCATGCTATAGTCTTAACACAATATTGAACTTCCAGATAGTCCTTCAGGGCAGTGTTAAAACCTTGTTGATGTTCAGCACATTATTTGACCATTAATTAAACTGTAAATCAGTAAGTCAGTCCCTACCACCTTTTCCTTTGTTTCCTTTTCCTTTCTTTTTTACCTTTTCCATTTTTTTCCTCTTTCTTTTCCTCCCTTTCCTTTTTCCTCTTTTTTGTGAAACAGAACACAAAAGCTAGATATCTTGTTTTGAAATTTTCATGCTTTGGTTTGTAGTGAATCTATTATTTAAATACAGATTATTTACTACTTCAACCAAACAGCTACTTGAATGGTAGGGAAGTACTTTTGTAGTATGCTAATGAACTCACCAGTTTTTGCTATACTTTAATAATCACAATGGCTGCATGGCATGTTACAAATGAGAGTTACAATCAGATCTCTCTTTTTTTCTGGGTTCTGGTGATTTTTTAAGTGTTTTGCTTGAGTTCATCATCAGTAGAGTTCAAATTAAAGCTTGGCTGCAGTCAGAGTGATAAATATTTGATAGACATTCATTTCAAGTGTCACCAGCTGTTTTGGATGAGACACTTCAGAGAGAAACAAGACTCATTAGATGTGGAATGAGTAGCCACATCTTTTTTCCTCATTAGTCCTTCAGGAGTGCCCTCATCAAGGGAAGAAGGGAGCATAAACGACAACAGCCTCATTGAAGCCGGGTATGGAAGGTAAAGAGTTTCAAGCAAATCAGTAGTAAAACTATACTTGATTTCTATGGAACTAGTCTGGAACCTGCAGCAAATGCCAAATTCCTTTCCTGAGTTTTCTCCAAAGGCGATGGGTGGTTTATTGTAATTGAGCTGGCTCCAGAACAGACCATCTTCTTTGCCGTTCACTTGGAAGTGGCTAATGCTTGTATGTGGGATTAGATTGTGCTGTCTGCATTGGTTACTTAGTTCTCCACAGCAGTAGCCTAAGGCCTGGGACTATGCTCAAGTCCCAGAGAAAAGTAGAGGGCTGGAGCCTGAAGAAGAGAGCAGTAAGGGGGGCAGGGTTGGAGGCTGAACCTAAGTCTAGTCATAGGAGGAACCCACGACTGCAGTGCTTCAGGTAGTGTGTAGGTGTTAGAATGGTTCCTGTTTACTTCAGTATTTGGACATGGAGCACAGCTTTTTTGTACTCTATGAGCTCTTATCCCATTGCTTTCAGACCATATGAAGCAGAATATAGTTTTGTACATGTTTATCCCCTCATCCATTTCCAAGGGCCCATGTGTCTGCAGTGAGCTACCTTGTTTTCACAGGGTTTTTTGTCATGGAGATTTTGTTGTGATAGCATCTTGCCTCTCTAAACAGATTGTAGAGCCCTATGTTGAAAAAGGACAAAGTCACAGAAATGTGCCCTGTGCATGCAGAAGGTAGCAGTGAGGGTTGTGGTGGTCATTCCTGCTGCCTTGGACCAGGCTCTGAGAAAGTTTCTTGCCTAGAAACCACATTTACCCTTACATTAGGGAGACTTTATGTTTGCTGTGTCAGTGTCTGACCTGCAGACTTGTAATACTGATCCTGGTGCTTACACGTTTATTTTATTCCCTTATTATTAGGAGCAGGGCGTGGGTTATTACATGTAGATACAGAAAATAGAGGTTTAAGTTGGAGCCACAAGTGTGAATGAGAATCTTTGCCTGTATCACCAAACTGAAATTGATGGTAGAAATGTGTTGCTGTTAGACCAGTTTGTGAGAAAATACTTTCTACCTTACCTAGGCATCTCTTTATTTTTGCAGCTTGATCACTGCAAGAATGATTTTTCAGTGCTGTCACTATTTTTCTCCCAGGCCAAATTGTCGAGTGCCAAAATGAACAATTTTTTCACTTTGAAAAATATACAAACTTCTGAAACTGGAGAGTTAAATGGAAGTAAAAACAATACCACCTTAGAGGCATTACTCACAGATGGCAGTTTCAAAACATAATCCATTTCATATAAAAAATACACCCTTCTCCTTTCTTAAGAGTAAAATTATGGTGGGAGCAGTGAAAGAGGGATAAGACAAAACTCAGTGAACTTCATTAAATGGCCTCTTCTGCCGAATGGCAGACCAAATAGCAGCAGAGTGGTGTTTTGAGGGAATTCTTCAAAGAAGTATTCTGCCCTTCTCATCCTGTGGGCATGCAGGGTACTGAAACACACAATAGTCCTGCTATATATATTGTCTTGAAAAATATTTTTGTGCATTTCAGCACCACATTTCTTGAGATAAACCAGACAGGTGAAACAGAAATATTTAATTATGTACAGACAGATAACACACCATCCACAAAAACACAGCCAGTGTGTGTAGCCTTAGGTTTCCTAGCATATATGGTCTTCCTTTAGCTGCAGTAATGTGAATAGCTGGTTGCTATATAGCACCCTAAAGCAAAGTATTAGTCAGTAGTTACATTTTTTCTCTTGGATTGTTTCTGCTCTGATGTAATTACTAAGGCTTGATTCCACAAATGCAAACAGGGAGTTGTTTTACTCTCTGAGCCTTTTCTGAACAAGTGAAGCAATTAAGCAACTGAGTATGTTTCAGCTTTCTTATGCCTTACTGCTATATGCATGTTTTCACAAACAGGCTACAAATTGTTTCTCAAATGTAAATAAAAATTTGCTGCCTGTGGGTGCCTCTGAAGGCTCTGTTAGATAACAAAATTTGAAACATGCTTCTGAAGTCCAGAGGGAGCAGCAGGTGCTGCCTGTGTACATCTCTGATCATACCCATAGCAGAAAACATCCAATCAGAGATTCTGATCCTGTCCCCCCACTTCATGTAGGCTGCCTGCCCACTGCTGAAGGCAATGGGCACTGCTGGTCCCTGCCACCACCATGTGTCTCCTGTGTCATTGGCTGTGCCGGAGGAGCCCAGGCTCATGCTTTCCATATAGAGTCATAGAATGGTTTGTGTTGGAAGGAACCTTAAAGATCATCTAGTTCCAATACCCTTGCCACAGGCAGGGATACCTCCCACTAGACCAGGTTGCCCAGCACTCCCTCCAACCTGGCCTTGAACACTTTCAGGGAGGGGGAAGACACCACTTCCCTGGGCAACCTGTGCCAGTGTCTCACAACCCTCACAGTAAAGAATTTTTCCCTAATATCTCATCTAAATCTACCCTCTTTCAGTTCGAAACCGTAAACCCCTTGTCCTGTCACTACCTGCCCTTGTAAAATGTCCCTCTCCAGCTTTCCTGTAGCCCCTTCAGGTACTGGAAAACTGCTGTGAGGTCTTCCTGGAGCCTTTTCTTCTCCAAGCTGAACAACCCCAACCCTCTGAGCCTGTGTTCATAGGAGAGGGGCTCCAGCCTTCTGATCATTTTTGTGGCCTTCCTCTGGACTCACTCCAACAGCTCCATGTCCTTCTTATGTTGGGGATTCCAAAGCTGGGCACAGTACCCTTCCCCTGATGCACTGCAAGGTCAGGTCTAGAGGTGTGCTTTTTCACTCCTCTCCATTTTCTATGAGTAGAGATTCCTCTTATACAAAGTGTTAAGTCACCACTTGCCATTTGTATTTAAACTGTCAGGCACTCACATTAGCAATGAGTGAAAGAGGATAATCATTCTTAATTTCCACTTTTAGTTATAGTGATCATGTACCTTGTAGCTCTGTGGAACAGAACAGGATTTCCAACATACAGTACAAATCAAATTTAAAAGCTTAACTCTCAGTGCAACCAGTGTGGCTGGTTTTCTCCAGGCTGAAAATACAGCTATTGCATTCATCTCAGATCCACTTAATTGCTGCTTACCACTGAATTTTTCTCATTGATCAAAGTCCAGTTCTGTCTACCACAGTGTAATGCTGGCTGTTACCAGACATCAGCAAGAGCAAGATTCCTTCATAATTAAGGTTCAGTTCCAGGAAATCCAAGCCTGTGCTCAGTTGTATTGGGGAAATTTTATTGGCAGATGTAAAATGCTCTGTTTTTAAATCCTGACTCTGCTATTAAAATCATTCAGTAAATGAATATAAAGTCTCTTTATATGTACTTTGTGTAGTTTTTAATTTACACAGGCTTAGTTTTTGTCAATCTTGAAACACATATCTTTGCAGCTAAGGGGAATTAATGATATTGCAAGTTTCTATTTCTTAATGCCAGTGTGGCCAAAGTGGCCCTTGGCTTCCTCTGCATCTCATGAGTCAAGATTGTTCTGCGTAGACAATTTGAAAATGCTGGTTTGGTTTATCTTCTATCCTCCAGGACTAGTCCTGACCTTCTTCACTATGAAAAGCAGTAATCCTGTTTTTTGGTGTGACTGACAAAAGCAATCATATCTTACTAGTCATGCTTATATAGGTTTTTGTGGGGTTTGGCACAGGGGATTAATTTAGCACAGTGTCTGTGGAAGTTTTTTTTCCAACAATGATAGATTTTTGCAGGAGCCCATGTGTTCATGTAGCTTAAAATTACATGAATTCCTACTCATCCTAACCCTTAGACTGTGCTACTTACAGGAGGATTATGTGCTCTTTCAAGGATAGGGACACATGAAAAGTAAGTATCTGGTGATGTTTAGAGCTACTGCAGCTAGTTTGTAAACAGAAATCAAAATAATCATTGTGGCGCTGCTGCCAAAGCTCAGCTAATTATTCAAGGCATTATGGTAGTAGGAACTGGAACCATTTTTTTTAGGGAAAGGTTTCTTTTGGCCAAAGAGAACATATATGACAGCAAGTAATACCGCAGCCTGTGTCATTTACTTTTCCTGTATGACTTTGTTTTGCATTTGACTATGTCTTTATTGGCTTATTTGGATAGCAATCATATCATGTGCCAGAATGGTATTGTATACACAGGAATCACTCTCAAATACAATTCAAAGGCCACAAACTTGTTCTGAAGATCTGAGT
The DNA here is from genome assembly GCA_013398125.1 of Aegotheles bennettii. NCBI lineage: Eukaryota > Metazoa > Chordata > Aves > Caprimulgiformes > Aegothelidae > Aegotheles > Aegotheles bennettii. The sequence continues at coordinate 8,922 of VZRW01001016.1, read as the reverse complement.
GCATTACTGAATGCATTAACACAATCAAATTGCAAAATGCATTAACAAATCTATAGTCTCTTTTAAATTTAAATCCCCTAGGACTGTGGAAATCTGCAACAGTGAAATCAGTTGTGACAGCATTGCTGTCCACATGTTAGCAAAGTCTCAGTAATAGCATAACCTGAAAGAAGCAGTACTTACACTAATGTACCATAACTATTAAAAAGAGAAAGGAAAAACTAAGAATAATTGAGAGGCCAGAGAGAGATAATACATTAGCCAGAGCAGAATAAATGTTCAACTGTCAGTCTGCCAGGATGGGAAAAGCTCTAAACCTAAATCCAAATAATTCTCTCAGATCTCTTCTCTACAAATTCACATTAGTCATGAATACCAAATACACTGATTAAAAAAGTACATCTGTAAGCTAAGTAGGCTAGAACAGAAAAAAAACCAAACCACCGGACCAAGCAAACAAAACAAAACAGAAAAAAGAAAAAGTGAAATCTGCAGAAATTGTGTCTCATGTAGAACCTCTTAATTGCTAGCAGGCATTTTTTTCCCCTGGTTCTTTAGAGAACAGATGGTGTCCCTGTTATTTGTAAATTGGTTGCAGTACCGCAGAAATGAATATAATGCTGCAAGTTATTACATTTCAAATTGTATGTACTCTTCCATTGCACCTGAATTGGGCATTGTAACATCCATAGCCTGCCCTTTTCTGATTATTTTTAACACTTTATTTATTTTTTGCTGCCTGAAGTAGGCAATGCTTGCTCAAAGGATCAAAGTCCAGCCATGATTAGCAATACATAATGAAAGTGAGCTTCAGCTTAATATTCATTCTTCTGAAGTTCTTTTACAGTCAAATCATGTTTGCAAATGGGAATATTTGTAGTGTTTTAAAAAATTATTACATGACCAAAGTGATGGGATGCATTATATTATTTCAGATGAGGAATAATGTTCTAATACATGCTGGGACCAAGTATAATGGTATTTCTCACAATTCAGAAAGGTATTTTTACCCATTTGCAAAGAAAGCGTTATTTATTTATTTATTTATTTATTTTCTGTATACAGGCTTTTTTTCTCCTCAACCTCCTCAACTTCAGCACAGAATGCATAAAAGCATGACAGTATGATGGACTTCAATCTGAAATACGCAAAATATTAAAAAAATCCTAACAACACCCAATGTCACTAAAACAGGGTTACTCAAAAGTCACCTTTCTGTAAAAGAAGGTGTTTTCAAAAGTGATCACTCTAGGTTGTTTGGTTGATTTAAGAGGTTTGGTGGTGACCAGTGGAACATGATTTTCAGTGTGTTGAGGGGACTTGGAGACCAAACACTATCTGCAGATGGATGAACTAATTTACAGGGATTAGAAATAATACACATCATTTGAGACCATCACCTTGTCCCTTCAGCTCTCGTAACCTGCTGAATGGGGCAGGAGCTTCTGGTCATACAACACATGAGCAGGCATTTGCTTGTGCAACCCCACTCCTTTCCTTTTTGTTGTTTTGCCCATCCACATCACAGCTGCATCTTGCCCTGAGAAGATGATTTTTAGCACTTTTTATTCTCTTCACTTCAGGCAAGTACTGTAAAGGATTATGTCTACTAGTTGTCAGAGAATATCAGTGAATGAATGAATGAATGAATGAATGAAACAGTGCTGTATTCATTTTAATTGCATTCTGTTTGAGTCAGCATTAAATTCCATTTCCATTCTCATTCATTCATAAAGAATATTTTGCTGTTGAGTGTGTGCATGGCACTCAGTCGTAAACATTGCTGTAGAAATATGCATGAAACGTAGAGGGAGGGATGGGTGTGGAATTAAGAAAGCATGGTAATGTGTGTATGTGCCTTGGAAGCACATTGGGGATGTAACTCTTAAGGTGAATAGTTGCCTTAAGATGGAGCTACTTTTTTTTCTTTGGTACAGTGTTTTCTTGTACCTTTCTAGGACTTAGTGCAGGCAATATTCACCCTTCTGGAATCACCAGAAGTGATTGCAAAAATTACTCTGGTCTAGAAGTTTTTGAAGTAATGGCAGGTCATTTGGAGTTGTGTAATTTTTTCCCGTGACAATAAAAGGCACAGTGGGATAACTGCATCTAGATATTACCAAGCAATGAAAACACCAAGAAGTGCCAAGTACAAATGAAATGTGAAGTAAACCCAATACAGTTTGATCTTACACTTCATTTAAGTTGGTAGCAAGTGTGATGGTCCTGGATAGTTGGCTTCATAAAACAAAGTACATGAACTATTATTTGAATCTGTAACCATCATACTGACTGGCTGTCGCAGCAACATGCACACAGTCTGGCATTAAATTTTTCATCTTCATACCTGGGATGGGAGGACCTCTGCAAAGCAATTTTCTGGTGCCCATCCTCTTCTCATTCAATGAGCTGTGAGTGAATGCCATTTTCTGGGTCTGCTAATTCAGCAACAGCCATGACTGCAGAATTGGTTTTGGTTTGAAAGGTGCTGTCAAGGTGAAATGTTTCATTCTGAGGGCAGGGTTGAAACAGCGGGGGAGGAAAATCTCAAAGAATTCAGTAAGTGAATTAATAAACATTTAATAAGAGGAAATAAAGCTGCATCTTGGGTTTGATTGACTTTCACCACATCCCTTTCAGTCACAGAAAAACGTAATGTTCCGCTTTGATCTGCAAATATCGTCAAGATCATTCATTTATCCCTTTTAACTTACTATAAGGTACTCATGCAGTGGATTTATTTAGTAAAAAAATAAAAGATAAGATTCAGCCATTCTTATTTGGACCGCTGAGTTTGCGTTTCAGTCTTTTTTATGGATGCCTTGTTGAGCCCTTAGTTACATGTCATTTACAGCCTCTGCATCATGTTTTGAAATGAGAGAGTGAAGTTGTTTCATTCAAATTCGACAGACTTTTCCATCTAAAAATTCCCACACACCTTTTTCTGCAATCCAGTTATACAGGAGCAGAGAAATAACGCTTGCAACAACAGAGGCAGCATTCATGAAAAAATGAAAGTAGGCACTGACCAGGAGACAGAGCCCACAACAAGCCACTTTAAGTTGTGTGGTTCTCACTGATTTAATTCCTGAAGGAGGGAAGAACTCACAATTAAACTGCATGGAAATTAGGGGGTCTTCAAGACTGTCTGTGTCATATGTGATCTCAGAGTTATGTAACAACATTTACGTCCCTGCTGAGTTTTCATTTCCAAGCAGTTTAGCTGTATGTATATGTTTAGTTTACTGCTTATTTTATTTTTTCTTACCTTTTTTTGCTTTCCCCAACATGATTCCCCAGGATGTTATTTCTGGTAGCAGGATGCAGGGTTTGGATGAATGACTCCGCAGGGGTTCTCCTGCTCAGTATTCTGCAGGGGTTATTCTTGAAACCCTTTAAAGGCCGTTGGCAGTGAGGAGACCACTGACATGTGACCTCACGACAGCTTTCCTCTGGCGCTGCACAACACCCTCTGGAATATTGTTACTAATTCTTATTTGTTAAACTCTGATGCTGTGCCAGGCACAAATACCAAGCCAGTTCTGGTTTCAGAGAGCCATAATCCAGAGAGACATAGAAAGATAAAAGGCATGGGGAGACTCAAGAGGCAAAAGAAATTTATATGTAGGCATGATGTATATGTTTAATGCATAAACACTCTGTCAGAGTCCCCTGACCGCACGATCAAACTTCCAGATTTATAGCAGGTGACTTGCAGTAGGTTTAGCAGTAGTGCATTTGTACCTGAATAAAGACATTAATAATCAAGAGGAAAGATGCTGGATGTGAAAGAGCTTAACAGGAATAAGACTGCATTTTGATGAGCTGGCAAGTGCTCCCTTAATAAGTCCAAATCAACTGACTACAGCAGCACAGTTTCATCTTGTTTAAATGGGGGTGACCTTACTGTGACTACTTTAATTTACCCGACACCAAAAGCTGTTGTCTTGGGTTTTTTATAAATCTTTCATTTGAATTTTAATACCCTGCATTACATTACTTCCTTTCAGAAATGACTGCGAGCTCTGTCTAAAAGTTCTGTAATACATATTTATCACTTTCTATACAAACTATTTGCAGGTACCTATGTTATAAGAAGTTAGTATTTTATAAAGAGAGGAGCATTTGCCACATTTCCTTTTAAATAATTTACCCTCTCCCCTTGTCTGCTTGCTCCATATATGCTATGTTTATATTCTTACTACTCCCATTATCAGGGAGTTTCTCACTGCCTTGCAGAAGCACACTAAGCAACTTGACCAATGTCTCATATGTGGTTCATTCTTTTTCTCCTTCTTTCCCCAGGTGAGAGATTGCGTATACAACATAGTTCTACTTTTAAGGGGGTTTTCTAAATTAGGTGTGCACCATATATATGCTATAAAATACTGTGTTATCAAAATCAAAGGAGTGCCTATAGCTCTTGGAAAAAACAAGATGGTGTGGTTTTTAGCTTCCACAGAAGCTGGTTCTGGTCTGAAAATTGTCTTCTGCACAGTTGAGCTTTATTCAGTTACAATAAATTCTTTTTCTATCTGTAGCTATAGTAGTCTTGTTATGGAAAGAGATTATTAGATTTCTTGGCTGTAAGAAATAGCATATGGAAGTTGAGATGACATCTGAAAGTTTGTCACTGTAGAAGCAAAGATCACTATCATGTTTGGCTTAGAGTTTCTTGCCAGTTGATTGCTCAGATTGCTCTGCTGTAGACCAGCTGGCAAGAAACAATATTGGCTCATGATTTGGGAAGAAAACAAAGTATCGATAGATGTGATTTTTTCATTTATCCCATTGTCCAGTGCTTTCAGAGTGTCAAATGTGCTTAGGAGATTGTTATTTGCATGAGTCTCGCTTCCATTTTCCTAAAACTGAGAATATGTGTTTCATGTCTGTATAATTTGTAGTTTTTCTATCCATTTTTCATAGGATATAAGCAAAATCATTAGAGAAGCTGCAAAATTCCAATTCTACAGTATCAAAATTCCTGTAATTTTTCTCATTCTCCTGGTATATTATAGTGAGATTAGTTTTTTTCTGTGCTATAAGAAGCATTGATTTTAACCATCATTGAATCTTTTTTCCTGTATTTGTTCATCATGAATGCATTCAAGCCCCTAGGGAAAAAAAAAGAAAGAAAGAAAAAAGAAAAAGGGGGGAAAAAGAAAAAGAACAAAAAAGAAAAGTCTAATGCCAGGAAAAGTCAGTTTACCTTTAGCAAGCAGAAAAGAATTTATATTAAATCATTTCTACATTGGAATTTTTCAGTAATTTTTACATTTGTTCAAGATTTTACCTCTTAATTTAACCACAGTAAATATGTTGTGCCTGATGCCAGTAATTCATGCAGAATGAATGGACTGTGATGGATTGCTTTGTTTCAACAATTGAAGTAAACAGAGAAAATTTTTTACCTTGAAACTTAATAAGAAATGATGAATGAGAACTTCTGTGGAACAAGAAGTAAGGTATACTTCCCTAGGATATAGTATCATGCTGAGTAGTCTCTGGGAATTTGACAAAAATCAGGCAAGCAGCTCCATGGAAATACATACTTTTCCAAATAGAGAGTGTGGCACTGAATGGAGCATGACTTTGTATGAATTTGGTCTCGAAAATGGTAATAGCTGGACTAAATGAAATCTCTCTTTCCTCCTGGCTTGTTCCCTTTTGCTCCATTTGTAGGACTGCAATAGAGTAGCTCTTCTAGATTTCATACTTAATTTAGATGGAACCAAGAAGGTGTTGGCATTGTTCTGCTTACAGGCTTTCTCTCTTCTGTGGGCAAACAATTATCTAAAATGCAGTTTCAGACACTGAATTTCTGCTAGTTGCAAGTTGGGACACCATGACACTTCAATTTTAGGCTCTGGTAACCAATGTCTTGCAGTTTTAAAGTCCATTGAATTTTTTGATAGATTTGGGGTCTGGCCTAGCTTCCAAGAAATTGTTTCTAATTATAGTCTCTCCACAGCATAACACGAAGACCAGCATTGTCAGGCTTGCTCCTTGCTGAGGGCATTTCACTGTCTTCTTTGCTTATTGGAACTGGGTCTTGTCTCTCTTAGCTGGAAGCTTCTTAATAGAGGTTACAAGAATTTGCACACGTTCAGCACTCCCACTACAAGTGCTATTAAATTAAATAAACACTTGTTAATGAAAGCTAAAAGTACAATACAGAGAAATATGCCAAATTGCTTGGAGTGGTATAAAAAGCTTAGTGCATCTCTACAATATCCCAGTATAGATGGAATTTACTCAATTAAATCAATAGCCTGCAGCCTATGTTTACAAGTTGGCAGTCTCCATTTAATGAATCAAATTGTCTTTGTTTTATTCATCAACAGTCAGACACACTGTGCACAATGAAAATTACTTCTTTGGAGTAATCTCTGTCTTTTTCCTTTCTTTTACCCCCACCACCTTTTCTTCTTTCCCTATAAAGCTGATGAAAGGAATCCTGCAGCATGTGCTCAGTAGGAAGGGTGAAGCTCTTGGTTCCCCTTGGAAAGCACTGCAGACTGAAAACTGAAACTTGCACTTCTCCCCTTGGTATTGTTTGATTGCCTATGCTTTGCCCTGAAACATAGGAAAAAACACTGCTGATGGATAGACTGTACTCATTTACACATATGACACTTATAACAGCATTTTAAGTAGAAGATGTATGCAGCATGATGCTCCCTTAATTAATGTGTCTGAAATCGCCAGCTTTAGTGAAACGTGTATTCATTATAAAAAAATAATAACTTGAAGACATAGCTTTAACTGCATGAGTGGTTTGACACGCAGACACATCTGCCTCCTAAAAATCAAACCTGGGACACTTCCAGGTGTTCATAGTCATCTGTTCCTCTTTTTCCTGTACTGTTGAATCCAAGGGTGATGGATTTTCCTAAATCAGCACAGTAGTATGTCAGTGATTTTAAAAGTTTAAGCCTGTGGAGTTCATGAAAATGAGCTTTCTCTGAACTGTTTTGCTGAATAAGAAGAGATGGAGGGGAGACATAGGCAGGAAGAAGGGTTGCCATTTATTGTCATCTGTAGTGTGTCTGAGGGTGCACACCTGCCTGTCTCGGTGTTGTGATGGATCCCTAGGAAGGTAGGTTTTTCTAGAAGTTCAACAAAAGTAACTCTGAGTCTTGTGCTAAGTGAGTTTACACCTTAATTTATGTGACATGCAGGTTAAGAGAGTTGGTAATAATAATTAAATCTCTCTTTCTGAACATCTCTGCATACCTCCAGATTATGTTCCAATCCTGTATTTATTTGTATGTTGGCTATAGATATGTGTCCCATTTTCACTATATAAAAAAAACCAGAACCTGATTTCAGGCTTTAAAAGTGGCTTTCTAAATACAAAGGAAAAAAAAAAGTTAGGTTAAGATTAACCTGAGCAGAGCCAATTTTTTATTTCCCTAATGTGAAACCCAGCAATTCCAGTTTGATAGTCATGTAAGTCGCTCTCCTACCGAGTAAATGCTTTGTAGTTCTGTGAAAATAAGAAGGCATTCTCATATGCCTGATTTAAAAATGCATTCAACTCCAAGAGGCAGGATGATCCACTGAGTAAAATACTAAACAAGGAATTGGCATAACTGTGAGGTTTACTCTGTTGCTTTTCCCTGTATGTTCACCAGAATACTGTGGTTAAGATCAGCAAGCTGGGAGCATAAATCTATTGCTAGGTACAAGTCTGACTTACTTTTTGGAAATTGTTTCATGAACTGTAGCTGCCTATGGAGCTGGGTTAGCCAGAGTCTAATTGGTTAATTATCTAGGATCCCTTGTAACTAGTGGGGAGAGGTACACACCACCAGGTTTGATTCAGCCCAATCTGTTAGGTGTGTGAATTGCTGGGACAGGTGAACTGGATGTGATGGTGCATCATATTTCAATGTTGTAGAAGCTAAGGCTGGTTCAGCTTTAACCAAACTTAATGCACGTAATTCAGTATGCCTGATTTTCCAAAACTTAGAAAACCATTCTCATTTGTTTTTTGTTTTTTTCTTAGGTAATTCGAAGTAGGATATCCTATAGGGAAATTCTAGATTAGTGCCTCAGGCTGCATGTCATTCTCAGAGACTAGGGAACATTTTGGCAGGCTGAATCATGGAAAATCCATACTCTCTGATTAATTTCTTTGGCTTTGAGAAACGTATTACAGCATATAAAATTTTTCTTTAATGATTGTCTATTAATGTACTATGAAATATATTTATCTTAAGTTTAAAGAACTTTGTTAAGATATCTTCAGATTTTTGTGCTCTTCTAGAGGCTGGCAGAATAGGTCAGCCTCATAAGAGTGAGGTTTTTAGAACATATAGTATTTAATACCTGATACTTGATTTAAAAGGTTGTTGGTAATTCTGGCTTTAGGATGTACAAAAAAATTCCCATCACAAGTACATTACAACTAGATTGCAACATTTTTCTTCATTCATGTTTAAGCCATGGCTTTATTTTACTTTTTGCTTTCATTTCTCCCTCTTTGAGAGGGTTGAATCCAGTAAAACTCTGCCTCTCCTAAGACAACTGAAGCTAGCTGTGATTGTTGATGCTCAGTGTGTGACTGATGGTGCTTAGCACTGAGCAGAATCTGCTCCCCTGCATGTGCTAAATCTCCTTATGGTCTTTTTAATCTGCAAACAGAGTTGTTATCTTTCAGCAGGAGTTTTCTCTATGTTCCATTTCTGAAAGCAACTGCAAGAACAGATAAGGAATGATACCGGAGAGAAATAAGAAATGGAAAAAGAAATAAATGAGAACAAAAAAGGGGATGTATTATAGAAGAACAGATAAATATTTGAAAGAGAACAGTTATAAAACATTAACATTGTCATTCACCTAACTGTTACAATCATGGGAGTTCTTATGTATTTCTGCTAATTTAATATTATTATAAATTAATTATTATTAATTAAT
>VZRW01001015.1:69721-136770 GCA_013398125.1 Aegotheles bennettii | reverse complement strand
TACCATTTGCATTAAGAAGTTATGGTAACATGGTAGTTATGGGAAGTTATGGGAACATGGTAGTGGCAACAGGGTGGTCAGACCGTTTCTTTCTCTCTAATGAAGCAGAGGGGACAGTCTGCAAAACCATAATCATGACTTACAACATGGTCCATTCAGGACTGAAATACCCATCTCATAAGCTGTTTGAAGTTCCCTGTGCTATTTATGTTGTTTATTGAAAGAACTGAGTAGCAAAAAAACCTGGATCCCATGGTTCTACCACAACCATGAAAGCCGTACTATTCTGTTTTACTGTCAATGTATCTGACACAGGCTGGGAAATATGGAAACAAACAGGCGTAGATGGCTGCAGATAAAAGAGAAATGGTGTTTTCAGAAGTTATCTTACTGGTAGAGGAAGACTAAAACACATAGAGGCAGATGTGATTGGATATAATAAATAGAAACTGTTTGGTGTTATCAGCAAAAGGAGGTAGTGTTTTATGATTTTCAGGCTCAGGATATTTACCAGAGATTATGATGAAAAAGTAGACAAAATATTATGAAATACCCAAAGATAGCAGACAATCTGCTGTACAAATAGCAGTAGGATTTCCTCAGCCAACTGTAAAATTTCTAATAAATGAACTTTCCAAGCTTTAGGAAAACTTCAGCTTTTTCTGAAGCTGAAGGAGATTTTAAACTGTTTGCAAAGGACAACCTGAAAAGTCAATTGTGGATTTTAAAGGACATGGAGGAGTTGTTACCCCATTTGATCTGTGAGTACTCATAGCTTAAAATTAGCTACAACTCTGCAAAATTCTGTAAAACTAACCATTGTCACTGAATAACATAAGGCCATCAAAAGGAAAATAACATATGAAATAAAAGAACAGTGGTTTCCTCCATGTAAGACAGACACAAAGAATGAAGAAAACATGAGCTGGTATAGTGTGGACTGCCACAATAGCTGGGGTATTAAAAGACATCTGAAACAACTTCTACAGTACCTGAGGTTTTCAGAACATATGTTCATCAGGTTATTTTGAAAAAAAAATGTTTACATAGAAAAGATTTTCTATATGTATTAGTTTAGTTACAGTTATCTAGCATTGTATGAAACTTCCAAAAACATCTTGAACCAACCAGTACTCCCCAGATCTCCCCCATTCAGCCTGCACAGTAAACATCCATGTACCAATATTTTTACTTCTATCTGTATCCAAATCATAGGTGGTATTGAAGAAACAACTCTGCTGTGTAGATAGGACCAAATCTACATTCTCTGCAAAAATATTTTGTCAATGAAATATTTCTCTTACTCATTGCACAGAGTAGGACTGAATGAAAAGAAAAAGTAGACTTGAGTATTCAAAATTACAATTATGTATGTAAGGGGTGTTATAGAAGACTAAATACACCATTGATAATTATCTGACCAAGGTAAAGATACAGGGCTGAATCACTATTCTTAGAAAATGGTGGAAAATTCTGTGTGTATGTTAAATCTTAGCTTTGAGAAACACAGCATCTTAATCTTTCATTAATGCACAGTTTTAAAACTAGAATGCTGCTCTGTCTTCATTTGGTTTATACGTTAAACTCACCCAACAGCAAAAAAAAACACCTATAAAAATTATTTTTGAAACTGTTCTTGATAAACATCTTGTTAACATCAGGTGGGGTGAAGTTTCTTTTTGTACTAGAAATTTAGGTTCTGATTAGAAACTGAGTATTTGAAAATTTTTAATATTGTGGCAAGAGAATAATTTCACTGAGGCAAACTATTGTTAGGCCAACAAAAAACAATTATTCTGAGGGGTTTTAACCATTTGTAGCTTGATCCAAATATGGTACATTGTTTTAACAAACTCACAAACATTATTTGTACCTGTAAAGAAGATAATTGGATTGTTTGACTGTAAAGATTGTAAAAATTCCACATGCAAATGAAAACCCCTCGGCACTCAAATAAGATATACTGTGCCTTGAATTAATGAGACTTGTTTTGTGCTCTTGCCTGCCAAACACCTGCTGGTCGAGCAAGAGTGTTGACTGGTTAAATTGATTAAACACCCATGTGGGGCAACTCTCTTGTTTTTTTAACACACTGAAATGCGACAATTCACTTAGTGAGTGAAAAATTGTTTTTGAAATAGATCACATGTTTAAGAAGCAGTTATGTGGTGCTCTATATAAAAAAAATACACTTGGGAAAATTTCACATTTAAATGCCACTTTCTTTTCACTTTTTACTTTCTCTAATACAGTGAGGGAAACTAAATTTATAGACTTTTCTATACTGATTATAGTAAGAGAAGTAACATTAATTCATAGAAGCCATCAACTAGTTTGCACGTTCAGAGAAAAAAGGTGTTGATACATGTGTAACAGATTATGTAACAAAACAGTCACAGAAATGTGGGAAAATGTAGAAAAACAACTAAGAGAAGTTTTATTGATCTAAATTACAAATGAAAAATAGATCTAAAACTTCACTACAACTTAGTGTGCTGGATACCAAAGTATGGTTTTTAGTATATACATTACATACAAAAGTACAATTTGCTAATAGTAGATTCAATGTTGAGTTTTAAAAGTATGATTTTAAAAGGATATTAAGGTGGAGGTGTGAGTATTCTGTACCATACTGTCCTTAGTCCTGTTTTACTAACTATCCAGATTGAGAACCTGACACAGCACACTATTTTTCCCCTCCTTTCAATGCAACTAATGTTCTTTTTTATTGAAACCCAAATAGATACAGGTCCTTTCTAATACTATGGCAGGTGGAGTGATGGTTCATACTTAAGTTTCATTCTGATGGGAAGTTAAAGAATAATAAAAATTGAAAAGTGCTCAGAAATATCACAATTAAGACTAACATTGCACCTTTAAATGTCTCAGTAAAACAATATTCTTGCGCATCGATAACTGCTTGAAAGAGTCCAGCACAGAGCCACAAAGATGATTAAGGGAGTGGAACATCTCCCTTATGAGGAAAGGCTGAGGAAGCTGGGTCTCTTTAGCTTGGAGAAAAGGAGACTGAGGGGTCACCTCATCCATGTTTACAAATATGTAAAGGGTGAGTGTCAGGACGATGGAGCAAAGCTTTTTTCAGTAATGACCAATGATAGGACAAGGGGTAATGGATGCAAACTGGAGCACAGGAGGTTCCATGTGAATATCAGGAAGAACTTCTTTCCTGTGAGAGTGACAGAGCACTGGAACAGGCTACCCAGAGAGGTTGTGGAGTCTCCTTCGCTGGAGACATTCAAACCCCGCCTGGATGCGTTCCTGTGTGATGTACTGTAGGTGACCCTGCTCTGGGCAGGGGGGTTGGACTAGATGATCTTTCAAGGTCCCTTCCAATCCCTAGGATTCTGTGATAGATTTATTTTGTTCAAAGAAAAGATTAGCGTCATTTGGAGGAAATTTCTTATATGTCTTTTACAAAAATTTTAAAATAAAACCTGTATTTCTGTTTGATCTTGCCAATATCTCAGCTAATAAAACTAACAGAGAAAAGATGTTCCATTTGTATTCAGCTCCATGGGCTCTTGTTGCTAGTGATTACATGCCTTATTCCATAATTATTAGCTATGTGGTGATTGAGACAGAGAAAACTTCAAGGAAAGGAGTTTTTCTTGGTGAAATGGTTCCTCTTCTATACGTGTACCTTCAGACAGTCCTTCAAACATATTATTATCAAAAATAGAGAAATACCCTAACTTATACTTTTTGAAAGCTGCCTCTTCCTTTCACATCAAAATGTTAAATCAAGGTAATTGTTCTTTAGCAGGCTTTTCCATTTTTGGTGTGGTCAAAGAGTTCAGGAAGTGCTTTACTATTATGGCTACTTAAGAAACTTAAAGGTCTGCAAGGTTTGAGGAGACCATACATTAAATAGACAAAAGGATCCATGTGCTGTCAGAGTTCTTCCGAAGTGTTCTTTGGTAGAATTTGTTGTGCTGGTATTTATCTTATTAAAAATGCAATGGATTCTCAAACTAAAAAGACGGAAATAAAAAATGTTTCTCACTTTGTTAGGTGGAGGGGAGTATATTATGCCCTTGGTTACCTTGTTCAGTCAAAGCTGATATCCAGTCCAGAAATAATTATGTTCAGTAACACTATTCTCTTTATCTAAGTACTGTGGCCATTTTGACTGTGTACCACAGAATTAATCCTAAACCTCTTAAAGAATTTCTTGATTTTTTTCTGTCTAAAGCCACTCCTTCTGTCATAAAGTCATTGATTGTTCTGCATTTTAGACAGCAGTATACTTACCCTGAAAGAGATTTTACAGGATGCTGTGGAAATCTTACTTGATAAATAACTATTTGACAGAAGATCATTGGCAGCAAAGTGCAGACTGATAGATATTTAAATACAGCAAGGCATTGAAATATTAAAGTAATGTGTGCGACCCATGATTTGAAGGCTGGCATTTAAAATGAAGTTCACTAATGCTTTTTCTTTTCCATGTGCAATTTCAACCTGTGACTGAGTTCAGTGTTTATTAAAGCTATCACTCAGTTAAATGGGAGATAACAAAGACAGCAAGAAGAAAGAGGGGGGAAAAGGTAGAGCTGGAGGATCTCTAGAGAACTTAAACCAATTTAACAAAACTGCTGATTTCTAGATTTTTAAAAGTTAAGGCTAGCTTTTTGATAAAATTATTTAAAACACTTGAGAAAAAAAAATCTCTTCTATATACAAGCTGTGTGAAACCCAAGAAGGTTAGACCAAAATAAGGGCAAGAAATTTAAGGGTGCAGAATTGTCTGCTTTCTCAATTAAATGTAAATATTTAAAATATCATTTCTTACTGTGTACAGTTTTCATCATGAATCAGTAAGTTCACAGCCATGAAAACCATATATATATATATGCCTACTTACCTCTATCTCTGTATAAACACACAGTGTGTTTATACAAACATACACAGGCACACAGGTTTTCTGCTTCACAGTCGGGACTGAGATAGAGTGGCTGCATCACATTGTGTGTTTTCAGGAGATGACAGTGAAGTCGATGCTAGAAACAACTTTACTAATAAAGATGCTTTATGTTTAACAAGCAGAACAAAAATACCCAGACCAGGAAAAAGGTAGAGGAAAAGGAAAAGAGGAAGACTTAGATGAGCATAGAAACACAGAATGGTTTTGTTTGGAAAAGACCTTAAAGATAGGCCAATTCCAACTCCCGTGACATGGGCAGGGACACCTCTCACTAGACCAGGTTGCGCAAAGCCCCATCCAACCTGGCCTTAAACACTTTCAGGGAGGGGGCAGCCACAACTTCTCTGGGCAACTTGTGCCAGTGTCTCATCACCCTCACAGGAAAAAATTTCTTCCTCATATGCAATTTAAATCTACACTCTTTTAGGCTGAAACCATTTCCCCTTGTCCTTTCACACCATGGCCTTGTAAAATGTCCCTCCCAGGCTTTCCTGTTGGCCCCCTTCAGCTACAGGAAGGCTACTATGGTCTCCCTGGAGCCTTCTCTTCTCCAGGCTGAACAACCTCAACACTCTCAGCCTATCTTCATAGGAGAGGTGTTCTAGCCCTCTGATCATCTTCGTGGCCCTCCTCTGGACTCATTACAACAGTTTCATGTCCTTCTTATGTTGGGGACTCCAGAAAGAGTAGAGTAGTATCAGACTGCAAAGAAAATGCAGTGGAATGAAGTTTTATGTTTTTCCTTGAGTCAAAAACCTGGTAGTGAGTCTTGTAGCATTTTTCAGCAGTCATATTCTGGGAAAGATGTTGGACTGTAACTTTGAAAACCATGAAGATGTAGCAAGGCAGTATAAAATTCTTCCTCACATCACAGCACTTTCCCATGTAGAAAAAGCCAGTAGAAAACTGTTACAATAGTGGCAGTAAAAGCTTGTCCTCTTATGTGATGCTGTTAAAAATTGAGACTTATTTTTTTTAATCCAGACCTGGATAGCGGTTTCCCAAAATATAGAAGTTTCACACCATTTTGCATATGCCACACTTTATCACCTCTTCTCTCCATTCACAAGGATATCATACAACTCTATTAAACAACTAAGAAAATTTTCTTACCATATCAAAATTCTTGTTGCTTTACTTGTTTACTAAACTACCAATGTCTTCCAAGATACCTATTACAAACATTCAGGCAATAAATATGTTCTCTCTCCTCTACAATATTGCGAAAGGAAATATGTAAAAAAGTTGGATTTCTAAGCTCCTGCTCAGCAAGTTATTCTCAAATTCCTAAAGAATCACTGATTGCAGCTGTACTACCCAGAGAACTTATTCTATTTCAGAAAAGGTGAAATAAGGATATAGTTACTATAGTTATTTCACTGAAACTATTTATTATTTCACTCCCAGCCTTTGTCAAACAGAACTAATAGCCGTGCAATATAATTACATAAGCAATAGCTAACACTGCAACCAACTTCTGTATGTTTATTTCTGATTTAGACTGATTTTAGTTACATAAAGTCCATGAGTTATGGTTTTCAACAATAAATGGATGATAAAAGCTCTCTGTTAAACCCCCACTACCCTCCCAGGTGAAAATAAAAGGGAAATAAGGGAGAGAGACTTTAAGCTTGGGAAAAAACCTAGAATGAAATTGATAACAATAATCATAACAATAACAATGCTAAATTATATACAAATATATAAATGAACATGCAAATATTGAAGCCACACTCCTCAGAGAGTAATTACACCCAAACTGGAGAAGTCCCAGATTGGACTCGTCAGCAGATAGAGGTGCCTGAGCCCAGAGTCCTGGTGACAGTCTGCAAAAACCTGAGAGTGACCACACCAGTCCTACTCAGAGAGGCAGCAGAAGGTGACCTGTCTTGATGAATGATTTTTTTTCTTCATCAAGAAAACAGGATGTGGGAACACCAGCAGCACAGGGAGAGATGACAAACAAGCAAACCCCAACTTTGCCATCACACCAGCCACAGAAGGCAGCAGAGGGCTCTCTTAGGAGCCATTTTATACTGAGCACCATGGGAAGGAACACTCTGATTGGGCCATTTGGGCCACCTGACCCATCCTCTTCTCCCCCCACAGTCACAGCTGCTTCCCCACCCATTGTAATTGCCACATGAACAGGCTGGCAGCAGCAGCAGCAGCTGATGGTGTCCTGGGCCATCTCAGGTTAGTAGAGAAATTTTTTATCCTGGTACTCTCAAACCAGGACGCTGAGAAAGAAATAATATTTTTTCCTCTGAGTTTCATTCTCGTTTTGATGTGATTATAATCAATGTGCCACATGAAATCGCTGGAGTCACTTGAATCTAGCAGCTACAAAGTCAGGTAGATTTGGAAGTTCATTTCTCTTCTTGGCTGCTATTACAAGATGTAAAACAAAATAAGAAGATGGGGGTAAGGGGTGAAATTTTGAGTGACATGAAGGAAAGTGTTCATGGGTTGTTGTAACTCACACTGCTTTTACAATGTACACTCTTGGCCATTCCTAAAGAAATCTGTAAATCAACTGATTTTTGCAACTGACCTTATTAACAATGGGACTCTTTTTCCTGTTTCTAAGCCTAATCATGTTTAAAAATACTAAAACTTGAACGTCCTTTGGGTATTGAAGAGATTCCACATTTACAGAACTTTACAGGTCTTTTTTTCAAAGCTCTGGTGTGACACACAAAATCAGCATTCCATCTCTGGAAATGTCACAGGTTTCATTTCTGACATTGAATAAGACATTTTTTTTACACTAGTAGATATCTTAGCTACCTATAGATAAAACAAAAAGAAGAATTTTCTGTTGACTCTTGGTTTTTTCTTACAGATTTATTTTTTATCACCTGGGATTTCTACATTCATCAGTGATAAATCATCCAAGTAATGTAAATCATTTGGGACTCTTTCCCAAATATGTCTTTTTTTCAAGCTAGCTTCCATTCACTCAATTGATATCACTAAGATATACAGTTACCTGATTGAGAACCTTGACCTCCTGTGCATGAATACTCTTAGTGCTGTAGCTGCAGAAAAAACACGTGTAATGTTTCGTTTGGAGAAATAAAATTATTTTTGTTTGGCAGTGTCTATTTTAGGTTCTTTTTCGAGTAGAGATTTACTGTGACATCTCTGTGGTCCATTTTCTTCCAAAGCTCAATGACCAGTGCTAAGATCCATTTAAAAAATAATAAAAAAATAGATTCGGTATCTCTTCTCCTGTTCTTATTCTCTTTCATGTTCAGTTTCAGTTCTACAAGCCATCCTGGGTGTATAGTAATGCATCACATACTTGTACCATTTATTAATGAACCCATATTATTTTTTTCTTGTATTTAGACCTATCAATTCTACCTCTCTACTATAACACAGCTGGTAAATTGTTTCTGTTACAAAAAAAACAAGGTGTGACAAAAATTTTTAATTTTTCCAAGCACTTATTGAAATTTTGCCAGATCTTTGTCACCTCCCAAGGTATTGAATTCTATACTCTAATTATTTTTCATATTATAACTCCAACCTCAATAAGAGAAAGAAATATTGAATATTTTTTAACCTCCTCCCGGGGGTAGTAATTAATTCCCTTCTTAAGAGAAAAAAACCTTGACTGTGACCCTCAAAACTGTGGTCTGACCTTCAGAAATAAATCCAAAAGCACAGTAAATTGAGACAGCAGGTTTCTCTTGAGCAACAGCAGCAGTTGTGGGAGCTCTGACAGTTCTGAAGAACTAGTTCTTTTCTGTGTAGCCATGGTGAGCCTTCTCATTTTTAAGCCATTGATGTTGTGCTTTTGTTCCTCAAATTCAAAATTAATTGTTTAGTGAATGCCTTCCACAGGAGGTGGGTTAATGAAATAAATCCGTTTACAAATCCTGCAAAATAAATTAGCAATCCACTCTTTCAGAATCTTTTCTCTTGAAATTCTTACTTTTAAAAATCCTTGTTAAAATTCTACACAAGTGGTTAGTTTTCCATACATTGTTATTTTAGCTAAAATACTTATTTTTAAAGCCTCCTCAATGCCATCTCATTTCTTATTGTAAAGCATGCATCCTGCAGCCTGTCTTGCAACAACCAAGTAATTAATACATGTTGGCCAAAGAAATTCTTCTGGTGATGACTTGATCACTTAATGAAATTGGACTCTCTATGTTAAGTTCAGAGCAACACCTTTGCATTGTAAAACATATTTCTATGCAAAACTATCTTTTACATCCCACTTCTCTCAGTTTTATTCTTTATACATCCTTTCTGCTATTCTTCAACTTCTGCCTGTAATAATTACCTCACTCCATTCCCTGAAGGCTACTCTACTGCCTTCAGTACACTGACTGCTGCACTAATAAATTTCAAACATACACCGCTTTTGTTTCAAAAACTGAAAATAAAGAACTTCACACCTTTCTAGTTACCGTTTTCTCACATTAAAAGAAAATTAGTCCTTTTATAATAACAGTGTTATTAACAAATATCACAAAGGCAAATCCATCTCAAAGGCTGTGTTAAAATGGGCCCAAAAACCCTACAACAGGGGCAAGTGCACTAATCAGTACTATTAGTACCTTAGGAATACATTCATTCATATTCTGGGGCTACTAAGTATTATGAATTATTATAGAAGCAGAATTCAATGCACTTTGTTTTCAACTCCTGAAGCCAAAGTGTCTTGACACCTTGATTTATACCTGATTGCCATATCAGATATGCACCACTACAACTTGATTTCAAATAGTGCAGAAAAGCTCGTTCCCTGGGTATTAATTGTCCAGAAACTGAACATTTTGCTTCTCAGGAGCACTTAGTTGCTAAAAACACTGGCATGGCATAAGATTAAGTGACTGGTGACTTATGGTTCTGAAGGATAATCAATGAGATCTGTAATATGAGAGAGTATTAAATCAGAACATTTTTCTTAATATCATCTGAAGGGTTCATCAGGAATAGTACAGCTGAAGATAGAGAGCAAAAACAATGGAATGAAATGTGTCATGTGGAAAAGGAAAAGGAAAAGGAAAAGGAAAAAAAAGGAAAAGGAAAAGGAAAAGGAAAAGGAAAAGGAAAAGGAAAAGGAAAAGGAAAAGGAAAAGGAAAGGAAAACATACAAAACCAAGTGTACATAAAAGTAAAAGGAAAGAAAGAAAGATATAATCTAGAAATTGACCTGGCATGAAGTAGCAGTACATGAAAAATTGATAGGCAGAGAATAGTCAAATAGAGGAATCAGAGATGGGACACAGCTGCTGCTAATGGGCAAAGCCTTCAGCTTTCAAGAGAGTATTATTCTGAATATAGTGTGTGCAACTTTTCTACACAATGAAGAAACATATGGAACACAACATGGCTGCTGCTGCTGGGAAACAAGAAGGCAGTTACCTGAAAGACACAAGAGGCAAGCAAGGCTGAGCTTGTGAACAACTGCTGTCTTTTCATTATTTAATTTTAGATATTTAACATACTAAAAAGCAGAAGTCTCCAAAGAAAATTAATTCATGTTAAAAATATGGTTTTAAGATCTGAATTGCTGAGAGAAAAGTAGAGTAGACAATCCTTGCAGAATGTAAAATATGTAATTACTGTCCCTATTTAAATCCCATTGAAAGAACCTGTTTTAAGCATTTTCCTCTGACAGAAATCACAGCTTAGTATGATATTGACTTTATGCCTTCCATAAGACAAAACCTCAAGGAAATACCCCAAAATTCCTTGGCAATATTTACTTAATTTGCCTCCAAGAATCTCTTCCATATGTCTCTCTCTCATATCTGCATTATTGTTACAGTTGAAGATACACATTGCTGTACAGTTTACCTAATTTACTTCTCGTGGATTGCTTTGTCAGGAGTTTATCAGTTACAACAGAAACTCCAATCAGACAATCCAGAATCTCATTACTACCTCCTTTAAAGAGTGCTTGAAAACTGAAGCACTAGTCCAGTCATCAGTTCACCTCTTCAAACCCTCTGCCCCTGTTGTCTTCAGACACAATCTTTATTTTCCTGAACTTTCCAGCTGTGGCATGGATCCTTGTTTTTTGTCTTTTCTCAGGTTTGTTTCCATAAATACTGAAGGAATCTGCAAAGTAGTCCAAGAAAATCACCTCCTTAAAGTAAAAATTAAGAGCAATGGTCAGGTTCAGACAAATTCTGTGAAATGGGGGTATAAGGGCTTACACTCATGAACCCAAACACCCTAGGGCTATGTGATAAAAAGTACCCATGGAACAGAGAGGCTCTCCACAGATACCAACTTCTTCCTGTAGATGTGATGGCAAAAGCATGTTTGAATTATAGATTTTGAAGAGGATGAAGTAGTACCTTTGTGAATACCCACTGGAAATCTTGTCAGTGGAAATAAGGACTAACAATACAGATTTCATCCTATTTGAATTAACCGTTTGCTTCTCATAATGGGCATAATAAAGAGGAATAAGTGTTTCTTCCAGAAAGTTTTTTTGCATCCTTTGAAATACTGAGAAATTTCAAATTCCCTGACAACGCCATCTATACCTATGAATGAAATAGTCTGAAGCAGTTTATGTCTCACAGGCTCTTTGCACACTTTTGAGATTCTAATACACATTTTTGATCTGTTACATTAATAAGGATTAGAAGTGGTTTATTCCCCCAGATGAGAGCTCTGATTCTCAAGTGTGATGGGGCAACAAGTATGTGATTTGATGATTGCAAAAGACACATTATATTGTGGATCAGTGGTTTAAACAAAATCCACTAACATTTCTGTATTCATTAAACATTTTCATTACTCACACAGATTTCTTATACTTTCTAAATAAATAATAAATAATAAAGTCTATAAATAATAAAGTCTAGTGCCAAATCACTAGAATATTAACATAAAATGGAGTTTATTCTTTGACAATGGTAACAACACATCATGCTGGGCTGAGTCACGTTATTCCATTCATGTTCATTATACTTTGTTACG
The DNA here is from genome assembly GCA_013398125.1 of Aegotheles bennettii. Classification (NCBI taxonomy): domain Eukaryota; kingdom Metazoa; phylum Chordata; class Aves; order Caprimulgiformes; family Aegothelidae; genus Aegotheles; species Aegotheles bennettii. Next base: position 124,865 of record VZRW01001015.1, on the reverse strand, counting down.
TTTCTTGATTTTACACATTACTGTTTTTCTTGTGATCTTTTTAAAACAAACACAAAAACAAGGGCAATTGGAAACGGTAGTGAATGAATATTTAAAAATATTACTGCCTTAATTTTATGTCAAACGCTCCAAATAGAAAACCTCATGGAAGCTGGGAATAATGTCTTCTTGCTCAAAACTCTTGAAAAATTAAAGGATGTTTTTTTCCATTATGACATGGATTTGCGTCCTGAAACAACCAATGCCACTAATTCAATAAAGTTTGCAGTGTTCTATGTCTTGGGCAATCAGAGTGGAACAGTTTGCTGTGAGTGTTCTGTCTCCCTTAAATACCAATGGATATATCCAGAAACATCCTGAATTCATACAAGCACATTCACATGTTCATATTAATTCTCAAAAACTAGAGTCATGGTAATTGCTTTATTATTAATAATAGAATTGATTACTGGAAACCCGGACAGTCAGTTTTCTGCTATAAATCCTTTAAAGTTGCAGATTTTTAAAGATAGATAACTTTATTTTTCATAAATCTTTCATATTGCACACCTCTAGTTCATATTTTGTTTTGCACCCATACAAAATAAATATATAAACACTTTGTTAAATAAAGCGCAATAATGGTTATTATAATGAAATTTCTCCATAATTATGGTTTTCTAAACATGAAAACCCATGTTTTTTAAATAAAAATCAAAATTAAAAAAATGTTCTCTAAGAATGAATTTTCTCCCTAGGTTAAACTAGGAAAGCAGGGATCCTACCCTTGTTGCATGGTTACAACATGAATAAAGACTATGCTGCGGGGAATAGGTAGCAGCTGTCATTCTGATACATTAGTCTGTAAGAACAGCGCAAGGCCATGACTGCAATTCTCTTTGAACGTCTGGCTAAGCACTCACCTTAATGTATTATTAATGTTCATGGAAAGTTAAGGTCCATGCTTAACACTCACTGTGCCTTTCTTTCCTGCAGCATGTGATACATAGCATAATGGCATTCATATGAATACCAAAGAAGGTATTTAAGCTCTCCTAATTTTTATTTTTATAATGTAATATTTGTTATTAAAGAATTGTATTTTTTTATGAGTGAATTAAAAACAGGGAGTGCAGACCTTTTTTTAAAAAAAAATGCTCACTAAAATATTACATGAAGAACTGAAATTAAATTGTATTTAATACATTTATATATATTTAATATCTGTCATTATTGTCTCTATTTTTTCTTTCAAGACTTGTGGTATAGCATCTTGGATAATCTTGGTATCATGTCTCATTTTGGGAACTAAGAAACGTATGTATTATTGTTTTCAAAAATTGAAATTATTGTATCTATATGTACCTTACTTAACAAATCCCACCCACACTATAAATTACACATTTTTTATGTGTGTGATGGTTTTGGCTGAGATAAAGTTAATTTTATTCACAATAGTTAGTATGGGCTATGTTTCGGATTTGTGCTGACAACAGTGCTGATAACACAGGGGTGTTTTTTTTACCTCTGAGCAGTGCTTACACCGAGTCAAGGCCTTTTCTGCTTCGCGCCCCACACAACCAGAGAGCAGGCTGTGGGTGCACAAGAAGTTGGAAAGGGACACAGCTGGGACAGCTGACCCCACAACAATGTGCTTCAAAAGCCACAAAAATTGTGGTTATGTCATACAAACTGAACAGGGAAAAGCAGTTTTAGCATGATCTTATGCTGTGTTCACTTTTGATATACTATTTGTGACAAAAATTTGCTACCAATGTTTAAAACAAAACATTTTTTCAGATGTCAAAATACTATAACACCAGAAGAAATCTGAGCAGAAATAGAATATACCTTTTCAAATCAGTTAATATGTTCAAAGTACATCCACAATTACAGAACTACATTTAATACACAGAAGTAAAAAATATAAAAATAAATAAAATAGTTTTGAGAAATTTTGAGGAATGTGAAACATATTCACATTATAAAAAACATTATATAAGATAATCAAAACCTAGAAAAAGAAATAACAAATGAGAAAAAAAAATCTAAGTTTCCTTGAAAAATTTCTACTAATTTCTATTTCATGCAAGAACCAGTTTCCCAAGTGATTGGTTTTAATGTATGATATATGAATGCTGTATAAAAATTATACTATCTTCACTATCCATAATAAAATGTAAAGTTTGGAACCATCTTATTCACAATGTTTCAATCAAACTTTATTATTTGATCAAGTTTTTACCCAAAACTTTAGGCAAAGAGGAATTATAGATTGTCCATATTCTTTTCAATTTATATTAACTTGTCTAATAAACCTCTTCTAAGTACATGTATTTCAGTGGGGTATTACAAAAGTTTTGCTTGGACAACTGAGTGAATAATATTTGTAACAGCTGGATGTCTTGTTGGGGTAGTCCGATTAGAGGCAAAATAACTCTCCTTCTGTTTAATTGGGACTTCACTAAGACCCTCTGGATCCTATCTGTCTACTAAGCTGAAAATGAGCATAAGAAAACTTCATAAAGAAAGTGATAGGACACATTGTTTGGGCACAGAATTCTTTGCATTTCAGCATAAAAATATACATGTAAAAGAATAAATATTTTAAAAACAAGATGCATATTTTTTCAGAAGCAACTGAGATTTTGCAATACTTGCTTCATATAGCTATGCCTGTTTCTCTTAAAGTAAAATTGAGATAATATTTTACATATGTTCCACAACACCAGTGTTTAAGGCCAACAAACATGGTGGCAAATACCAAACAAAAGGCTTGAAAATATTAAAAAATTTTCAATCCTCTGCACAATTTTGCTGCACTGAGGTAAAAGGACCTGCCCTAATGAATTTGTTGAGTTATATTCCCTCCTAGCTTTGAAAGCGGCAAGAATGCTACCAAAAACTTTAAAACACTGTAATAATGTATACAATAGGATGTCAAAATTACAGCTGCATGAGCCACCTTAATTGTGTTATATGAAAGTGTTTGTCATATGGCTTATGATAATTATATTTTATGAATATATTTTGGTAGAAAATATTATGTTTTAAATACTAAGGTTTTCATAGCTGATTTCATCAAAAGTATAATAATGACCATGGTGAAAAAAGATGGGGTTCAGTTAGAAACACTCTATACAGAAAAATTACAGCATGTCCAAGTATCTTTCTTAATTTATGAAAATTTCACATGCACTAAGCCGTTTATCAGTAATACACAACTTACTGCCAGAGAGATATAATACATAGGACTAACAGGTAAATGTTATAAAACAATGATTCCTAAAGGCCTTTCCTAAAATGATCATGTGAGATATATATATAGTCTTCTGAAAAAAAGATTTGAATTTCCAAGACCAGTATTAGCATTAATAATGTAGCTCTTGTCTGAATTCCATCTGTGGAATTTAGATACACATTTGTAAGTATTTAGATAATGTATTGTAGCAGTCTTTGATGCACAGACAGGAAAAAATAACTACTTGAATAGCCTAGTAACTATGACAAAAAGGTACCATTAAATTTAATCATGTCTAAGCTTCACTGTTAAAGACTTAAATGTTATTCCAGGAAGAAATACAATATTAAGAATAAATAATATGATTAATTGCTTAAACATGTAATTGGGAATGTTTTCTTATTTAACTTCATTCTATAATATTTCTTTAGTTATGGATCAAACAAAGTTTTGACATGAGGACATGTGAACTTTTTGTTTTTCCAAGAAAATTGCTATTGCTCAGTGCTATGAAGGTTTCATTTGATTGTGATCACTATGTTTCATTGACTATGTTTGTCTTGATGGGGATAAATACAATGAAATATAAAGAGATACTAAAAAATATCTAGGCCAAAGATAACCTATATGTAGTAAAAAATTAAATCAAGATTGCATGTCTTTAAAATACATGTTCCAGTTCAACTGTGAACTACTATATTCAAAAGATATGCTGTTTTCTGTGACCCATTAAAACCTCAGCCTAGACGATGATTGTAGCTATTTTGCCCTGTAAAAGTGGTGAATCACTGAAACTTTACATGAAATTTTTGCCATCTCTCAACCAGAAAAGTTCAAATAACTTATTTGATCAAATTTCTTAAATTTCAGATTACTGAATCAAACTGAATATTAACATCTCAAAGAAGAACTTCTAAGAACAAAAATGATCAGAGGGATGGAACACCTCTCCTGTGAAGAAAGACTGAAAGTGTTGGAGTTGTACAGCCTGAAGAAGAGAAGGCTTTGGGGAGACCTTATTGTAGCCTTTCAGTACTTCAAGGGGTATTATAAGAAAACTGAGACAAAATTTTTAACAGGGTTAATGGTTTTAAAATAAAAAAGGGTACATTTAGACTAGAAATCTGTTACAATGAGCATGGTGAAACACTGGAACAGGTTGTTCTTAGAGGTGGTAGTTGCCCCATCCTTGGAAACATTCAAGGTCAGATTAGATGGGGCTCTGAGCAACCTGATCTAGTTGAAGATGTCTCTGCTCATTGCAGGGTGGTTGTACTAGACGATTTTTAAAGGTTCCTTACAGCCATTTCATGATTCTGTAAGATCACCCACCTATTTTCTAATATTTTTAATATTATTTTCAGATTTTTTTATTAGTCGATGTTGAACTTCTTGCTGCCATGAATTTGAGTTTCAAGTGTATATTTCAGGGTATATTTTCAGAAGACACTTTATCATCTCTGCAAATTGTAGCCCAACTGCACCAAAAGATTTGTTTCAGAATGATATCCAATCCCTTTGAAATAAGTGTGGACTATCTGGACTGGCAATGACTGTAGGAGCTAAATCTGTTTTGCAATAGATGTGTTGAGTTTTGGGGGTTGGATTTGTTTAGGTGTTTTGTTGTTGGTGGTTTTGGATTTTCATTTATTTATTTATTTATTTATTTATTTATTTATTACGGCTTGTATCCCATCTTAAGAAACTTTTAAAAAATAACTAGGACTGGGAAAACCTATTGCAAATTAGTTTACTTTAGATTTTTTTGAAAAAACAGGACATACAACCAGATCATTTGTATATGTTAACAAAAATAACACTCAGAATTCTTTATCCTTAATATTAATTTGAAGAATAAAGTTAAAGTAATTTACATTTAACTGTAACTCTACATAGAGTAAAATGTTCGAGTTACTCCATCTGGCAATACCAAATAAATTCTTGATTTTTTAATTTTAAAAAGACATGACTGTTGGGTATTTTTTCAATAGTTTTCTTCTTGTAGTGTAGAAGGAACACTGATGTTCCTATATCCATATATTCATATTTAATGTAAATGATCTAAAATAATTTTTGAAAGATGGCATCATTTATCCTTTGAAAACTGTCAAGCTTCTCATTTCATCTTTTTTCATGTCATACCAGTTTAGAAGCCTAAAATTTCATTGACATGAAATGCCCAAAACTAATATTTGACCAGCCAGACCTCTCACATTTAACAAAAATTTTGTTTTGTTTTTAATTTTTCCTAAGAATGTGCTACTTTGCACTCCTTGGAATGAATTATTAGGGGATAGAAGGGGAAAAAAGGGTTTCAGACATTAGTGATTCTGTAATAATTTTTGATAATCTACCATGAAACTATGCTGATGAGTTTTATTTTAAATATCAGTAATACATTTAGCTCTAAATCTCTAAAGCTGATTCAGATAAAACTCACATTGGATCATGTCACCTAATCTTACTGGGAATGTTTAAATTGAAACCTGGGGCAGAAAGCAGGTTTCAACACAAACAGCATTCAGAAATTCAACTCTGCTTTTTAATCCATTGAACCCTATTCAGACGCATTAACGGGAAGACAGTATTAAATTATCCACTGTATGCCAAAACAGATAAACTTAAACTTAATCATTCTAAAATAAAAAAGTGGAATCTAAGGACTATTTAAATTAATGGGAGTAGAGTTGCCTCTTTCCATGAGATGATAGATAACAGTGAAAGTTCCCTGCACTGATTTGCACTAAGTGTGGGATATAGAGCAAATTATCGAAGCTACTGAACAAGGGCCTTTCTACTTTGAAGGTCCATTGCAGCAGAAATCTGAGGGAGAGGAGAGAAGAAAAGAACATAGAGATTAGCTGTCAGGTATATAAAAACAGTTATTTACTGAAACAAATCAAGACTTCCGCTTCCAGGGTCATTAAATGTTAGTTTAATGTCAAAATATGCCTGAAGATAGTGTGTGAGTTATAAAAAGAGATAAAATACATTGGATGCACCATTTTTCTAAAGCATTTCAGCCCAATTTTTATGATTCATCAAACACTGGTCTCAACATATCACCCAGAGCCTTCCCAGTTTAATATACCCAAGAGTAGCACAATAAAAAAGAAGTATTTTCCTGCTGTATACATCAGAATTCAGACACATCTTTTGAAACAGGTTCTTAACTAGATTAACTAGTCAGCCTTAGGGCACACCTAACATTCATCCTGGCTGCATCTGTACAGTCTGCTCTATAGCACATACTAAACATGAGAAATTATACAATCAGAATGTTTAAGGAACTTGCATTAATTTTCAAAAGATGAAAATGAGTAAAGCCATTACTGCTTTAACTCTGAAAGTGCTGAGCATCTAGCATGAGAATAAGATCTCTACAAATAAACTCCTGAGAACCCCAAAAGATAGGTACTAGGAAATGCATTCTAATTGCAATAGTAAGGTGATGAGTTTGTGACTCCACATCAAAGGAAAAGCCTCTGCAGGAGAAATATAGGCTTAAAGGCTTATGGCTCAATATTAACCTTTACCCATAAAAGCATAAAACTTTGTAAATTGTGTTTGCAACATTCCCCTTTTTAAAGACAAGAAGATTACATGATAATAAGGTTCAACATTCAGACTAATTATTGTGAAATTCTTAGTGCTATATTGAATTAAGCTTTTCTTTTAGGCTTAGGTCCACATCAGCCTTTATGTTTGTACAACAGTTGCTTTATGTTTAAATATTTCATTTGCAGTGAGACAACATTAACATTACAGGCCAGATTCTGTTCTTGGTTTCATATTGAGTGAGTGGACTTCTATATTTGTGTATATTTATAGTAAACAAGAATTTGGCTTTGTAACAAATGTTCTCTAAAATTATACTCTGAAGCATTTTTTTTATTTATATCACATTTTCATGAAGAGAACTTGTTCAAATTCTGCCATGAGATTGACTTAGAGATAGTCTTTTGTGCCAGGGTAACTGAAAATATTCTGCCACTTATTCTGATATTAAATCATTTTAAAATAACTGACTTAGTTATAAGTTGAATTTTAATGAATTCTTCATTTTCTGTGAAATACTGGTACTTTTTCAAGATTAGATCAATAGATATGCCTTTCTAATAATAACCAAGAGCAAAATGCAGCAGAACACAACATTTAGGAGGTACATAGTCTGGGAACTGCTCCTCTCTTTTCAATGAACAAAGTCCTCCTAGAAAAATAAAAATAATTGACTAGATGAAGGAAATATTTTATATAAAAATGTATTTTGTATAAAAATACAAAGGCTCTCCAACACTTAAAAATTCTGTCTTAATTGAAATGTGTGATATGGGTGAGAGTGAGGTGTGTCAATATTTATATATACTCACATACATTCATGTAAGTAGCTACCCATTGGGAGATAGATGTTGTTGCTATTGTTTTTATTATAATTGTGATTAAGGATGTGCTTCATGTTCTCATTCTCAGTTGTTCAGCATTCTTAATTGACTGAGTCACACCTAGTGTATCATTATCTTGACAAGGACAACTTCTTTCAAATTTGACACCTTCCTGGTTTTCATCTGTTCTTATTTCCTGTATTTCTTCTTTCATATACTGAATATTTTTATTATAAATTCTCATTTGGGAAGAAAAATTTCAAAACATAAGCAAATTATAAAATAAATACATTGATTATATTCTCCAAAATTTACATTGTAGATATAAATGTGAGTAGATGCTGGATGCTGAAGTGACTTATTAAGGTCAATAGGTATATGTATATGACAATTTTTGAATTATAATTTACATCTTAAAAATTTCTCTATAAAGATTGTGTAATAAGTCAAGATAAAGAAGTACAGAGGAATTGTGTCACCTTATCCTAACCTGTGTTTCTTTTACTTTTTTGAAGGTACTTATATGTGATTCTTTTTGGTTCTCTATTACTAATTTTCTAATTTTTTACTATATCACTGTATCGCCTGTATCCCTTACTTTTCTTCAATTGTCTCTGTTTTGAAAGTGATTTAGCTTTGTGGGTTCTGTTCTATTGATTGTTTCTTTCAACTGTCCTTTTCATGATTATTTTGGTAGAACTCTGCCACATTTTGATACTCTTTTGTTAGTTCTAGTCACCAAAACACATTATATCTCTTAAAATTTTTGTCATTGTATAACCTGTTATATTCCAAGGATGACTGGGCAGTGTTTGCACAGTCTGTCTGCTTTTCAGTTTGCTTGCTGCTCTCCTGTGTTGCTTCTCATGTCCTCTTGGCTCACACTACTCTAGATAAGAAGTAAAAATACACTTGATCAAGTGATCCTCCAAGATTGCTGAAGAGCAACAGACCATGAGCTGAAAAGGAGTCAAGCATCGTGTAAGGCCATTGCACAAAGATACACAGGACACTTTGCATCCAGAACAAACTTTGTGGAGTGGCTATATATGTAGTGGAAAGGCTGGAGTGTATGGAGCTCACAGTCAGCAATGGCACAGCTGAGAGTCTCTGGGTAAGAATCAGAGGACTAATAAACAATGGGGACATCATCGTGGGAACATACTACAGACCTCCTGGCCAGGATGAGGGTGCTGATGACCTATTCTTCAAGGAACTAAGGGATGCTTCTAAGTCAACCACCCTTGTCTTTATGGGGGACTTTAACCTGCCTGAAATCAATGGGGAGCAACATACAGCCAGCACTTCCCAGGCCAGAAAATTTCTAATTCACCTGGATGACTGTTTCATGGAGCAGCTCATACGGGACCCAACTCGGAATAATGATCTCCTCCATCTGCTGCTTGTCAACAGAGTGGATCTCATGAGTGAAGTGGAGATTGGAGGTCGTCTTGGCTGCAGTGGTCACAAGATGATTCAGTTCAAAATCTCTGTTGACAGAAGGAAAAGTGCCAGCAAAACTTCAAAGCTGGACATAGGGAGAGTGGATTTTGGGCTGCTCAGGGAGCTTCTGAGTCAAGTCCCCTGGGAAAATATATTTGCTGGTGCTGGTGTTCATGAGTGTTGGTTACTTTTTAAACATCACCTCATAAGGGTACAGGAGCAGGCAAACCCAAAATGTCGGAAGTCAAACAGATGAGGCAGAAGACCAGCTGGGCTGAACAGGCATCTGCTCTTGAAGATTAGGCAGAAAAGGAAGGTGTATGCCTTGTGGAAGCTAGGTCAGGTGATGTGGGAAGATTACAGAGATGCTGCTAACCACTGCAGGGGAAAAATTTGAGAGGCCAAAGCTCAACTGGAGTTGAAACTGGCCAGAAAGGTGGAGGACAATAAAAAGAGTTTCTTCAAATATATTAACAGCAAAAGGCAGTGTAGAAACAACATTGGTCAACTACAGGATAAGGACGGTTACCTTACCAATAGGGATAAAGACAAAGCAGAGGTATTTAACGCATTCTTTGCCTCCCTCTTCAATATTGATGATAGACCAAGAGGGCCTCAATGCCCAGAACTGGAGGACCATGACTGCAACGAGGATCATCTCTTAGCCGACCCTGAACTTGTGTGGGATCTGCTGCTACAACTAGATCCCTACAAGTCCATGGGGCCTGATGGGATTCACCCAAGAATCCTTAAAGAGCTAGCTGATGTCATCACTAAGCCTCTCTCGATAACTTTTGGGAGATCTTGGGAATCTGGTGAGATCCCAGTTGACTTGAAGCTGGACAGTGTTGTCCCAATATTCAAGAAGAGCAGGAAAGAGGACCTGGGAAACTACAGGCTAGTCAGTCTAAATTCAGTGCCTGGTAAAATTATGGAAAAAATCGTACTGGAAAGCATTGAAAAACACCTGGAGGACAACGTAGTCATCAGTCATAGCCAGCATAGCTTCATGAGGGAAAGTCCTGCTTGTCATACTGAATTTCCTTCTATGACAAGGTAACCCACCTAGTCAATCAAGGGAAGCCAGTGGATGTAATATTCTTAGACTTCAGCAAAGTTTTGATACTCTCTCTCACAGTATCCTTCTGGACAAAATGTCAAGCACACAGTTGGTCAACCATGTTACACGATGGGTGAGCAACTGGATCACAGGTCGAGTACAAAGAGTGATAGTGAATGGGGTAACATCAGGCTGGAGACCGATCAGTACTGGGGTTCCACAGGGCTCCATCCTAGGCCCAGTCCTCTTCAGCATCTTCATTAATGACCTGGACGCAGGACTCAGAGGGATTCTAAGCAAATTTGCAGATAATACTAAATTGGGAGGAGCTGTCAACTCCCTTGATGGCAGACAGACCCTGCAGAAAGACTTTGACAAGCTACAGAGATTGGCAATCATCAATCACATACTAATATGTTCTCACCTGATTTAATTTGACGGTCCCCTAAAAAAAAAAAAAAAAGAAAGAAAGCTGAAAGTTTGTTGGAAACTTTTGAACAAAGAGGGTTTCATGACGAAATACTGAATTAGTAGAATATGGCTGCTTTGTTGCTGCCATGTCTCTTGACAAACAGGAAAAGCTTGGATGGGCTGATGCCAGTTTTTCTGCCAGCTTATGCAGTGCCTGGCCTCTCAAGGTCTGCTAGTCTGAGCTTGGCCCTGCATGCACCGTGCCTCAGGGACAGGGACCTGATGCTTTCAGAAACCACTGCTCTGGAAAGAGCTGCCAGTTGGACAGCTTGAGGTCATGGGTATGAGGGTTTCCAGATTTCTGGAACAGCTGGTGCCCTGCACTAACTGACATCCACAGTTATAGAAAAACCTCTTATCAAACACAATAAAACACAACTTAACCTATAGCTTCTTTCCCATAATGTGGTCTTTTATGTAAAATGCACTTTAAAATGTTACAACTTGAGGTAAGCAGGAAGAACTTTGAAAATGTGGCAAGCATAATTCCCAGTGGGAGAGTAGGAAATGGCTTTTCCAGTCCTATATCTTCAGTAGTAACAACACTCAGTTCTCCTTATAGTCCCTTCTTGGTGTCTACCCAAGGTACTGCTACATCTTTCTTCAGATGGACGCCTCTAATACAGAGAGCTATGTTCTTACATTTCTTGTAGATAATACAAATGTGGGAACAAATGCAAGTGCAGAGTCAAATGAATAGAAATATCCCAAAGATAAAATTTCTAAGCTGATAATACTCCCTTCTATAGGAATTCAGGAAGTAATTTAAATTCTATTACAGGTAAAATGTTTCTTCCAATTATTAAGCAATCATACATGTATTAGCTATTTGGGAAAACTGTATGCAGAGAAGGTTACAATTCTACTTTACATCTCTCAAGAAGCCTTGCACTCTGATTTATAACCTCTTACCTGCAAAGGTTTAAAAATCGAAAACTGAAAAATGTTTCCAATCTCTTTAATTGCTATTAAATTTCAAAACCAATAGAATTAATTAGGACCTCTTTTTATTAATGTCCTAGTTTTGTCTGGGATAGAGCTGATTTTCTTCTTAGTAGCTAGAATATTATTGTGTTTTGGATTTAGTATGGGATTTGGTATGAGAAGAATGTTGATAATATGATGATATTTTTAGTTGCCACTAAGAAATCAAGGACTTTTCAATTTACCACACTTTGCCAGTGTACAGATGCACAAGAAGCTGGGAAGGAGCAACAGGTCCAAATTGGCCAATGGGATATTCTGCATCATGCAACATCCTGCTCAGTAAATTGATGGGATTCGGCCAGGAAGTTGCTTTCTCTCCCCCAGGATGGCTAGCCAGAGAAGGGCTGGGCATTGGTCAGTGGGTGGTGAGCAGTTGCACTGTGAATCACTTGTTTGGTTATCATCATCATTATTATTTTTATTTTATTTCATTTCAGTTATTAAATTGTTTTTATCTCAACCCACGAACCTCTTTACCTTTCCAATTCTCTCTTCCATTCCCCGGGGCAGGTGGGAGGGAGGGAGCAGGGACAGAATGAGTGAATGGCTGCACAGTAGCTGCCTGACAGGTCAAACCATGACAATCAATTAGATTGGTCACAACAGTGAGATTTCACAATACACCTATAAAAAAAGGTTGGGTTTTTTTATAATTTTCACTGGTGCCAGCTTGTGTGCATGTTTGGGGACAGGGGGAAAGCTACAAGCCTGTAACAAGAGAAAAAAGAAAAAAAAAAGAAAAAACAAAAACAACAAAACATGCACAGAAAACAATTGTAAATATACCCATTAAATTCAATAGAGAAGGGGTTTTAAGTTCTCATGGGCCTTGGGAGCATAAACCCTATTCATCATTTCTGGAATCATAGTAAGTAAACTTGCTTTATGTCTGTAGCATGCCGAAACATCTGAAAGACAAGGTCCATAATGAAAACATTCCTGCATGTCTGTGGAAATTCGTTGGCTCCCAAAATATTTTATAAGCTGGGATGTCCCTTTCTAAAACATCTGTAGATCATCTAAAAACATAATCTTCTTTTCTTTGGCTGTGCACAATAACATACAGATCTCATAAAATCTTCAAATATGTTTTGGATCCTCCAGCGTAGGAGTATGTCAGAACATGTTAAGTTAATCTGGCCTGCATGCACATATCCAACATATTAGTCTGCAGACGTGATGGACTTTGAATGAAAATTTTAAAGATAGCAGAAACTTTCTCATAACTGAAGCATTTGATGCATCAAAAATATCTTTAATGAAAAGATGAATATTTTATTAATCTTCTGTAGAAGAAAAACTGTTAATAGTTGGAGTGTTTAAGTTGTTAACTAAAACTGTTTGTACATAACAGCAGTAACAAAATTTGGACTTCAATTTTATGCCAAGCAAATAAAACTTCTTGAGAAAAATATTGTTCCAGTGGAAAAATGAGAAACTTAGTTTGTCAACCACATTTTGTAAGGATATAAACACTTAGCTAATTGCATGAAGAGCTTTTATTCTCCTCTAGAAGAGAAATTACTAGCTCTGAGAAAGGAGTTCAACTCTTTGTAAAATCACAAGTGTCAGGGTTTTACCCACCACCATGCTCCCAGGGGAAGATAACAGGAAAATAAGGGAGAGAGACTTTGAGGTTAGAAAAAAAAAGACCAGGTTTAATGAAATATATCATCATCACAAAGATGGCAAATTATATACAAATATGTAAATGAACATGCAAATATTGAAGCCACACTCCTCAGATAGTAATTACATCCAAACTGGAGAAGTCCCAGATTGGACTCATCAGCAGATAGAGGTGCCTGAGCCCAGAGTCCTGGTGACAGTCTGCAAAAACCTGAGAGTGACCACACCAGTCCTACTCAGAGAGGCAGCGGAAGGTGACCTGTCTTGATGAATGATTTTTTTTCTCCATCAAGAAAACAGAATGTGGCAACAGCAGCAGCACAGGGAGAGATGACAAACAAGCAAACCCCAACTTTGCTACCACACCAGCCACAGGAAGCAGCAGAGGGCTCTCTTAGGAGCCATTTTATACTGAGCACCATGGGAAGGAACACTCTGATTGGGCCATTTGGGCCACCTGACCCATCCTCTTCTCCCCCCACAGTCACAGCTGCTCCCCCACCTGAGGGGGGATCTCATTAATGCTTATAAATATGTAAAGGTTGAGTATCAGGAGGACGGAGATAGGCTCTTCTCAGTGATGTCCAGTGATAGGACAAGGGGGAATGGGTGCAAGTTGGAACACAGGAGGTTCCAGGTGAACATGAGGAAGAACTTTTTCACTGTAAGAGTGACAGAGCACTGGGACAGGCTGCCCAGAGAGGTTGTGGAGTCTTCTCTGGAGACATTCAAAACATGACTGGATGCATTCCTGTGTGACCTGCTCTAGGTTGTCCTGCTCTGGCAGGGGGTTTGGACTAGATGATCTTTTGAGGTCCTTTTCAACTCCTAACTTTCTGTGATTTTGTGAAACTTAAAATGGTGGGAGAGATAATATCAGTAATTAGAATTTCCTCAGTATCAACCCAAAAATCTTTTGCTTTTCTTGCAATGATTTCTCTGGCATCAAATCTATTCTCTGTACTCCCCAGTATTACAGAAAGTAATTTTCATGGTAAAACTGGTTTTGGGCACCATAAAAATTTAAGAAGCTTAATCTTTCAAATATAAATTGAAGCTTTATATAGAAACAGCAATGAGAGCTTCATTTGGTTCAGTTAAATGTCAGCTTAATTCTCTGAAAAAAAATTATAAAAAGAAAAGGAAACATATATAAACATGCAATAACCTAAAGCAAACAACAAATGGCAGTGAGCTACATGAACATATTGTGACCTATGACAGCTGTAACATCAGTCTAGACAGCAGACAATAAACCACCAAATATTTTATTCTATATAATCTAATAAGAGGAAAAAAATCTCCAAAGAAATAAAATTTCAGTAACAAAGGAGAAATATTTCTTATTTTTTTTTTCACATTTTCTTGGATAGCTTCAGTATAATCTACCCAGGAAGACTTTACTGGAAAATATCCAGACTCTGTTAGCTTCCACAAGCTTAGTGAGACATATTATGTTCTTAATGTCAACCTTATGACATCTTTCCTTGAGAAATCCAGTCTACAAGAAGGGCAAGAAGGAGGACCCGGGTAACTATAGACCGGTCAGCCTCACCTCCATCCCTGGAAAGGTGATGGAACAACTTGTTCTTGGCACTATCTCTAGGCACATCAAGGATGAGGGGGTCATTAAGAGTAGTCAACATGGCTTTACCAAGGGTAAGTCATGTTTGACCAACCTTATAGCCTTCTATGAGGAAATAACTAGGTGGATAGATGATGGTAGAGCGGTAGATGTGGTTTATCTTGATTTCAGCAAAGCATTTGACACTGTCTCCCACAGCATCCTTGTAGATGAGCTGATAAAGTATGGGCTTGGTGATCAGGTAGTGAGGTGGATCAAGAACTGGTTAAAGGGAAGAAGTCAGAGAGTTGTAGTTAATGGGACAGAATCCAGTTGGAGGTCAGTAACTAGTGGAGTCCCTCAGGGGTCGGTACTGGGACCGGTGTTGTTCAATATCTTCATCAACGACCTGGATGAGGGTACAGAATGTATCCTCAGCAAGTTTGCTGATGACACTAAACTGGGAGGAGTGGCTGACACACCAGAAGGTTGTGCTGCCATTCAAAGAGACCTTGATAGGCTGGAGAGTTGGGCGGGGAGAAACTTAATGAAATTCAACAAGGGCAAGTGCAGAGTTTTGCATCTGGGGAAGAACAACACCATGCACCAGTACAGGCTGGGGGCTGACCTGCTGGAGAGCAGTGTAGGAGAAAGGGACCTGGGGGTCCTGGTGGACAGGAGGATGACCATGAGCCAGCAATGTGCCCTTGTGGCCAAGAAGGCCAATGGCATCCTGGGGTGCATTAGAAGGGGGGTGGTTAGTAGGTCGAGAGAGGTTCTCCTCCCCCTCTATTCTGCCCTAGTGAGGCCACATCTGGAGTATTGTGTCCAGTTCTGGGCCCCACAGTTCAAGAAGGACATGGAACTGCTTGAGAGAGTCCAGCGCAGAGCCACTAAGATGATTAAGGGAATGGAACATCTCCCTTATGAGGAAAGGCTGAGGAAGCTGGGTCTCTTTAGCTTGGAGAAAAGGAGACTGAGGGGTGACCTCATCCATGGTTACAAATATGTAAAGGGTGAGGGTCAGGATGATGGAGCCAAGCTCTTTTCAGTAATGACCGATGATAGGACAAGGGGCAATGGATGCAAACTGGAGCACAGGAGGTTCCATGTGAATATCAGGAAAAACTTTTTCACTGTGCGAGTGACGGAGCACTGGAACAGGCTGCCCAGAGAGGTTGTGGAGTCTCCTTCCCTGGAGACATTCAAAACCTGCCTGGATGCGTTCCTGTGTGATGTACTCTAGGTGACCCTGCTCTGGCAGGGGGGTTGGACTAGATGATCCTTCGAGGTCCCTTCCAACCCTAGAATTCTGTGATTCTGTGATTCTGTGATTCTGTGACAGCACTGTGTGGCTTATGAGGATATCAGGAAGTAAATGTAAAGCTATTATAGAGCATTACCAACTTAAAGTGTGGTATAAAAGTGATTACTTTGAATCTCAGGACCAGTTGAATTTCCAGCTATATTTCTTACTTACCTAGACTTCTAATTTGAAAGGTATGTTTCAGTCATTCTTCATAAAAGCAGATTTTGCAGTAGCCCCAGGAGAGAGAGAAAGTGTTAAAGCATTTATTACAGTCTGTCCAAGAAATAACAGGGTTAATAATGTTTGGTATGCCTACGCAATGTAAAGGGTGAAAAGAACTGATGCATTTTTAAAGGGATTGTCTGTTGCATTTGGGGCAGGTGCAATACTCACCCGGAGAACTCTGTCAGTAAGCAATGTCATTAATAATGATTCATGGATATGGATATTCACAACAGCTCTGTCCTCACCTTTAAGTACCTCATACAATATTTAGAAAGTACTGGGAGATATTGCAGGGGGAAAGCAACTAAATTGTTAGAAGGCGGTCCTGGTTTAAACTGTTTAATGTTCCTCCTCAAAACCAGTATACTGATTTTTCAGAGTGAATCTCTCTTCCTCTGTCTCTCGCCAATAAACCTGCAGCAAGCAAAATAAGAAACATGCTAAACACCTAGTCTGTGAACTCTTACAATGGTGTGATGTGTTGGCATCAAAACTAATATACATCAGCAGCTTATATGTAAGCTGGCTGCTAGCAATCATCCTTCCTCCATTGTGGGCTAGGTAATAACGGACCTTGCTATTTCAACATGAAGCATGCAAAAGACCCACTTTATTTACTTGTTATCCCTTATATACATTCAGACCACGCGCCTAAAATGTGCACACTGGTTGGTTAACGTCCCCCTTATGTGGGGCAGTCATGCGTGCTAGCAATTCTCCCATTGGTCCAACTAGCAACACTCCATTGGTCTATACTCTTCCTGGTAATACACTGTCCACATTATTCAGAAGTAAAGTTGGCTTACTTCCCGGTGTCCCTTCCTGTGTCCGACTTGGAAACAGTTGATGTTCTTCCTGCTTCCTACTCCTCGAGATGACCTTTGGTATGCGGCTACGTATTTAATCACAAGGCTATTAAGTGGCTGGTTCATTACATGCCATCGTCCTACCCCAACATTCCAGTAACAGAGGAAAGAAACATAAGAGCAGTTTCCCAGGAATATACAGAATTTTAAACTTCAAAAGTACATTCTTAATGTCTCTTTTTCACTCTGAGCTGTTGCAGTTCAAAAGCAGGAATTCATTGTTTTCATGAAATAAGGAATATTTCATCATCAGACTCCCAAAATATCTAACTACAATCTAATTACTCTTGAAAATAGGGGAACAAATGACAAGCAATCTATTTCTTTTGTATATCTCATCTCATCTTTAAACAATAAAAAAATGATCTATGAAATTACCTACAAAACTACTTAAATGTTGTCAGCATTGTCTAAATAGCAAAGTTAAAAGAACACAGTGAAATTTTTGTAGGAACTAGTCACCATAAAGTGGCTCCATGCACGGTTCCAGTACCCTTCACACCCTAATTTCCCAAATGACTGCACCTTGGCCCCACAGCTGACTTTTAGATGTCCTGCAAATAACAGCAAACAGAAAAAACTGAATTCCCTAATTTTTGCATCAATCCAGGACTATCTCCAAGCCAAGAACTGATTCATTTTGCTGGTACATATCGCAGAAGACATCCTGGCATACTGCAGCTGCTTCAAGTCATGACCTATAGACTCTACACCTTCACAAATTGTGTCCTTCTGCTAGTCCTCAATATAACAAAGCTGACAGATTTTTGCATTGTTTGTTTTACATTTATGACATTAATGGTGTGCAGCAGCAGAGGGGTGTCTGCTTTGAAGAAGGATTCTTGCACCCTAGAATAGGCAAACTTCATCAGAGACAATCCAGAATCAAAATGATGTGTCACTCTTGCAGTGATGGCTGAAGAGCCTCATTTGTGGACCAGAATAATTACAGAAGTTAACCTGCCAACTATCCTACTTCTAAACCCTAGCTTCAGGCCTTTAACAGCCTGCCCTAGTAGCTGGAGCACTAGTTCTGTCATTACTAACACCAAGGACAGGATTGCCAAGTGATTCCACTCTCCTTAGCAACTATTGTGCAAGAGTTTAGTATGACAGTACCTAGTCAGAGCATGCTGTTTGACAGTTGGTGCCTCATACATGCACATTTCTGATGATGCCACTTAGTCTCTCAACAGCTATTTTTCATGCCTACTTGAGTAATCACTGTTTTCTGACCTCATGCTTATCCTCTGTCATTTCTGTACAGACATAAACGCTTCTTTCAGCCAGTATGAAAACTTTGATGCAGAGAAAGCACAATTAAAAGCGGCTTTTATTAAGATACAAAGCAATCCTCTGAGGAACTCCATTAGCCTACCTCTCACAGGTCAGTCTTGCCACACTATGTTTTGTATATGAATTCATGGAAAACTCTAAACTAAGTGTTATAAAAAATACTAGTCTTTAAGGCATCTATTTAATTTTGGTCAATAAAATATTAAAAAACCCCATTGCAACCTGTGTTTTGTTTTCCTAGTAAATTCCACTATTTACAAAACATCTATTGAGAGTCTAAATTGTAAATCTCAAATAATTGTAAAGATAAGGAAGATGGTCCACAGCAGGTCAAATAAAATCCACCCAAAAGGAGACATATTGCAATCTCCTATTTTAAGAACAAAAACCTTGTCCTGTGCAGCTCAGATTTCAGTTACTAGCATCTTCTGAGACAGGAAACAACAAAGTAACAAAAAATAGTTCAAATGACAGGAAATCCTGTTCAGTATCAGAACCACAGAAGCACAGAATGGCTGAGATTGAAAGAGACCTCTGAAGATTGTTCAGTTTAAGATCTCTGCTCAAGTAAGGTCAACTACATATTTGGTTTGTTATTTTGGGTTTTTTTCAGTATCTCCAAGGATGGAGACTCCACAACCTCCCTGAGAAATCTGTTCCAATGTTTGGACACCCTCACCTTGGCACCACCAAAAGTATGGTTTCTTCTTCTCTCTTCTACACCATCAGATATTTATACACATGGATGAGATATCTCGAACCTTCTTTTCTGCAAGTTGAACAGTCTCTCTCAGTCTCTCCTTGTATGTTAGATGTCTCAAGCATTTAAGCAATTTCTTGGCCCTTCACTGGACTCAATCCTGTATGTCCATGTCTCTCTCACACTGGCAAGCCCAGAACTGGATCCAGCACTGAAGATGTGTCTCTCCAGGGATGAGTAGAAAGGAAGGATCACCTCTCTTGATCTGCTAGCAGCCCAGGATGCTGTTGGCTTTCTTGGAAAGGGGAAAAAAATGTGATTTTTAAAATGAGAAAGTAATTTTTAAAGCATTTTCCAGTCTTAAATGCAAACTGTCCCGATTGTACAGAAATGATCTCTCCATACATCTCCCTTCTTAAAGGGATCTGAACTAGAGCCAGCTCGATGCCTAGGAAAGTCCAGGAATT
Organism: Aegotheles bennettii; assembly: GCA_013398125.1. Lineage (NCBI taxonomy): Eukaryota > Metazoa > Chordata > Aves > Caprimulgiformes > Aegothelidae > Aegotheles > Aegotheles bennettii. The sequence goes on along the minus strand of VZRW01001015.1, from coordinate 105,246 downwards.
AAACAGGCTGGATTTGTACCTCAAGTTTTCTAAGTGTCTATATAAAATTCAGTTGATGCAGCTATCTCTCAACTGGCTTATTGATTTCAGAACAGAGCCACCCTTAGTTAATAGCATTATTAAGTGAATAGTTGAACATTCAAATTATGGTACTCATTTTCATGTGTGACATACGTGGAGATTCAAATTCTCACTTGCAGAAATGAAAGACAAATGCATTGGGTCACCAAAACTTCAAATATTTCTTCATAATTCAGTTTTTAATTGAACTAATGACCTACGGGATAACTGAGGGCATAAGTTTATCCTTTGACATGGGATTTCTGACTGCTTTTCAGGTGAAACTCAGTGAAATAAAGTAGCCCCTTTAATCACAATTCATATTAGTTTTGCCTCAAAAGGGGACAACAGACAGTTGGCTAATTCAATACCATGAGACAAAGAGTGAACACATGCCCTGTAGTGAAGATCAGCCAGCTGGCACAGTCAGCTGCACCAGGCATGTTTCCAATTTATGAAGTGGAACATTTAACATATTGGTTCAAAATACTTACCCGTCTGCCAACCATGTGAAAACAAAATTAACTATGGTCAATTTAGTTATGAAGAGAACATAGAAGGATAATCAGTCACCTTATTTAGAATTATTTATTTTTTTCCCAAGAGTGTACACATCCCACCCCTATTGAATTATAAAGGAGAAAACAAATTTGATGAATACTTACTTGGAAGGCAGAAGATAATTACATACTTTATAAGTCGGACCATCTCAAAGTAAGGATAGAAAATTTGTAAAAAGGCCTTGGCATGTGACCCTGGTGATGAAAATTCAGAAGGAAATGTTAATTCTTATTGCCAGCAAGTTTTAAATTTCCTTTACTGTTCTGCTTGGAACATTTCACCTCTTGAAAATATCTTGTTTAATGATGCAGAAATTACTTTCATTGAGGTAAATGGTCAAAAGCATAAAGAATAGTTAGTCATCTAAGTCCCATTGAAGTTCCCACTTCACTTTTGACAATTTACTTGAGTAAAATGATTTCCCAGAGACTTGTTTTGTTTATTCACTTATGGGTGGTCTACCTTTATGGTTCTTTTACCAGCATAAGATGAGATAATACTTCTATTTCATATTAATAAAAATTCAGGCAACAAGTTGAATTTACATAATTTCACAAAATCCTGTAATTTTACAAAATTAAATTAAGGAATCTAACATGCTGGACAAAAAAGACAGTCCTAGGTCTACTGAGTCAAGTGTCAGGAGAAAAATAATACCAAATTACACCAAATGGACAGGAAATTCTATAGTAATAATAGGGTTATTAGTAATAGAGTAATAACTACAGATCATAATCAAGTGCTCCATTTAGACAGAGTTGAAGGCAAAGAGAAATTTGTAGGAAAATATGAAGTTCATCAAGGTTAGGTTCATTCTCTTTGCTTCATCTTATGTTTTATTTTTCCTTCCATTTGGGATGAGATATATGGGGTATATAACTTCAGGGAAGAAGTCTGAATTATGGGAGAATTTTGTATAACCAAAGTAGATACAATTCATTACATTTTAATTAATCTTTTGATTATATTTTATGAATAATAGGGAAAGCCTATTTTAATTGAGCAAAATAGTACTTTACAAAGGCATTCTTTGGAGTGAATCTTTATCATCACAAATATAAATGACTATTATAAATGTTACAATGAAAAAAATAGACCTTAAGTATTGATTGCTTTTAAATTAAACAGTGCTAATTATTCATTAAATTAATTTCAAAATATGAGGAAACAGTCTCTATAAGATGCAACTCGGCTCTGTATATTCTCTACATCAGCACATGGAAATCTCAGGTCGTCCTGAACTTGTTCATACAAGTACAGTGTAAACTACTCTCATTCAAAAAGAACTTACTGTTCTGCATCAAAGCTTTCATTTCCTCATTAGCTGAGACAGAGTGAACACAATTAATAAAGGTTTCATTATTTATTTTTTTTTAATTTCTGGAAAAAATATCGCACCACAGAAACTGGTGGGATGACTCACATGATTGGAGTGCTGCTGACTTGCGGGCATTTAACTTTCCTCAGATAGCTGCAATGGGCCACTGCAAGCTCTTTAGAAGGAAGAGGCAAGGAAGGAGAGGTGGTGGGGTAACATTATATGTTAGGGAGTGTTTTGACTGCCTAGAACTTAATGTTGGACACGAGAAGGTGGAAAGTTTATGGGTAAGGATACAGGGGACGGCCAATGAAGCAGATATTTTGGTAGGAGTCTGCTATAGACCACCCAACTAGGATGAAGACACTGACGAGACATTCTTCCAACAACTAGGAGATATCTCTCAGTTTGCCCCTCAGTTCAAGAAGGACAGGGAACTGCTTGAAAGAATCCAACGCAGAACCACAAAGATGATTAAGGGAATGGAATATCTCCCTTATGAGGAGAAGCTGGGGAAGCTGGGTCTCTTTAGCTTGGAGGTGAGGGGTGACCTCATTAATGTTTATAAATATGTAAAGGGTGAGTGTTAGGAAGATGGAGATAGGCTCTTCTCAGTGATGTCCAGTGATAGGACAGGGGGGAATGGGTACAAGTTGGAACACAGGAGGTTCCGGGTGAACCTAAGAAAGAACTTTTTCACTGTAAGAGTGACAGAACACTGGGACAGGCTGCCCAGAGAGGTTGTGGAGTCTTCTTCTCTGGAGACGTTCAAAACCCGACTGGATGCATTCCTGTGTGACCTGCTCTAGGTTGTCCTGTTCTGGCAGGGGGGTTGGACTAGATGACCTTTTGAGGTCCCTTCCAACCCCTAACATTCTGTGATTTTGTGTGATTCTGTGATGTCTTGCATTCACTAGCCCTGGTTCTACAACACAGCGGGTAGAAAACAATCCAGGAGATTTTTGTAGGCTATGGAAGATAACTTCCTGGTGCAGCTGGTAAGTGAGCCAGCTAGGGACAATGCCTGGCTAGATGTCCTGTTTACCAACAGAGAAGGACTGGTGGGTGATGTAGGGGTTGGAGGCCATCTTGGGCACAGTGATCTCGAGACGACAGAATTTTTGATTCTTGGAGAGGTAAGGAAGAGGGTCAACAAAAATTCTACCCTAGACTTCTGGAGAGCCGACTTTGACCTGTTTAGGACACTGGTTGATAGAGTCCCTTGGGAAACAGTACTGAAGGGCAAAGGGGTCCAGGAAGGATGGACAATTTTCAAGAAGGAAGTCTTCAAGGCACAGGTGCAGGCTGTCCTCTTGTGCTGAAAAATTTACTGGCAGGGAATAAGACCGGCCTGGCTCAATAGGGAAATTTTGTTTCATCTCAGGAAAAAAAAAAAAGAATTTACCACCTTTAGAAGAAGAGGCTGACAGCTCGTGAGGATTGCAAGGAAGCTGTTAGGGTAAGTGGGGAGAAAAATAAAAAGGCTAAGACAGAGCTAGAACTAAATCTGGGTACTGTCATAAAAGACAATAAAAAAAAGTTTTTACAAATATATTAGCAACAAAAAAAAGGTGAGGAAGAACCTCCATTCTTTATTGGACGCAGGGGGAAACATGATCACAAAGGATGAGGAAAAGGCTGAGGTGTTTAATGCTGCCTTTGCCTCAGTCTTTAACTATCAGAACAGTTGTCTTCAGGGTACTCAGTCTCCTGAGCCAGAAGACAGAAATAAGGAGCAGATTGAAGTTTCCACAATCCAGGAAGAAACAGTTAGAGACCTGCTGCTCCACTTAGACATACACAAGTCTACGGGGCCAGATGGATTCCACTCAAGAGTACTGAGGGAGCTGGCAGAGGAGCTCACCAAACCACTCTCCATTATTTTTCAGCAGTCCTGATCAAGTGGGCAGGTCCCAGAGAACTGGAGGCTTGCAAATGTGACACAAGAAGGGTAAGAAGAAGGATCTGGGAAACTACAGGCCTGTCAGTCTGACCTCAGTGCCAGGGAAGGTTGTGGAACAGATCATCTTGAGTGTGATCACGTACCATGTGCAGGACAACCAGGGGATCAGGCTCAGCCATTATGGGTTTATGAAGGCTAGGTCCTGTCTGACCAACATCTGACCAACCTTCTATGACTAGGTGACCCGCCTGGTAGATGAGGGGAAGGCGATAGACATCATCTATATTGACTCTAGTAAAGCATTTGAAACAGTTTCCCACAACATTCTCCTGTAGAAACTCACTGCTCGTGGCCTGGATGGGAGTACTCTTTGCTGGGTCAAAAACTGGCTGGATGGCTGAGCACAAGGAGTGGTAGTAAATGGAGTCACATCCAGTTGGTGAGCAGTCACCAGCAATGTCCCCCATGGCTCTGTGCTGGGGCCAGTTCTGTTTAATATCTTTATCAATGATCTGGATGAAGGCATCAAATGCACCATCAATAAATTTGCAGATGACACCTAGTTGGGTGAGAGTGTTGATCTGCCTGAAAGTAGGAAGGTTCTACAGAAGGACCTGGACAGGGTGAATCAATGGGCCAAGGCCAATCATATGAGATTCAATAAGGCAAAGTGTTAGGTCCTGCACCTGAGCCACAACAATCCCGTGCAAATGTACAGGCTTAGGGAGGAGTGCCTGGCAGAAAAGGACATGGGAGTGCTGGTAGACAGCTGGCTGAATATGAGCCAGCAGTGTGCCTAGGTAGCTAAGAGGGCAAATGGCATCCTGGCCTGTATGAGAAATAGTGTGGCCAGCAGGACTAGGGAAGTAATAATCCCCCTCTACTTGGCACTGGTGAGGCCACACCTGGAATCCTGTGTTCAGTTCTGGGCCCCTCACTACAAGAAGGACATTGAGGGGCTGGAGCGGGTCCAGAGAAGGGCAAATAAGCTGGTGAAGGGCCTGGAGCACAGGGCTTATGAGGAGTGGCTGAGGAAGTTGGTTCTTTAGCCTGGAGAAGAGAAAGCTGAGAGGATACTTTATCACTCTGTACAACTGCCTGAAAGGAGGTTGGAGCAAGGGGGTGGCCAGTCTCTTTTCCCAATTGACAAGCAATAAGACAAGAGGGAATGGCCTCAAGTAGCACCAGGGGAAGTCCAAACTCGATATTAAGAATTTTTTTTTACTGAAAGAGTGATTAGACATTGGAACATTCCCAGGCTGCCCAGGGAAATGGTAGAGTCACCATCCATGGAGGTGTTCAAATAATGTTTGGATGTGGCCCTTGGGGACATGGTTTAGTGGTGGACTTGGCAGTCCTGGGTTAATGGTTGGACGTGATGATCTTGAAAGTCTTTTCCAACCGAAGTGATTCTAGAATTCTGTGAAAAGCTAGAAACAAGTTCTTCCTTTTAAGCTCCTGTAACTGTATTGATGTTAAAGGGTTAAGTGAGTTAGGCAGAAGAAAATGTGGTTCTAAATTTTAAATGCTAGGGTAATGGAGTCAAAGATTCTTTCAGAAACAGTAAAGAAATGTGTTTCTAAGACCTTGCCATTTAAATCTGTTGTAAGATCTGTGTTTTCCCATTCCACCAACAATATCCATTAGTGTGCCTGGATTGATCCAAGATTTCTCTTTATAGCTGAAAGAAGACAGATAAAATTTGGTCTGATGTAAGCTTATTAAGCTATTTAGACAAAAACACTTTTTCTTCTCTCAGTCATAACCTCTGAGATGTAGCAGTTTCAGGTTTGGTGGGATTTTATTTTTGTTGTTTTTGTTGCTGCACTAAATGCTTTATAAATCAAAAATAACAGATTTACAAATCTTAGATATCTTTACTATTCTAGAATTACAGGTCAATAGACCAGATTCACGTGTTTAATTTTAAGAATAAACCAAAATTATATTAATATCAATTGCATACACTATGTGATTTAAATAAGAATAATGTTGGTTTACTGAAATGGAATTTGACTTACTGATCAAACTTCTACTGAGGCCTATAGGGATCTTTCAGCTGACTTGACAAGACATGAATCATACCAACTACCCAGTACTGTTTGTAACATGGAGTATTAAATATTCAGCAGTAGTACTTGTCACCGTAGGAATCTGGTAGAAGGAGTTTAAATACAGAGAAACAGAAAAAAACCAAACAAACAACAAAAAACCCAAAAACAAACAAACAAAAAACCCATGAGGAACACCAATGACCTCGTGCTCAAGTAGGGGACAGGGCACGGATGGTCAGAGAAAGACCTAAGGGAGCAGGAATACTAAGTGGGTCACTAGAATTTTTCTCATCTTTAGAGCTGAGATCAGATGGGGTTTCTGTTTTGCTATTTGGTGGAACCAAGTAGCTACTGTGTTTGCAGTTAATTGAGTTGTGATTTTTTTCAGGTAATAGTGGTCTGGATAAAGGAAAGACCATGGCAGCAGAACAGAGCTGGAAAATGCAGACATATGACATGGCAGCACAGGTCTTCCTGTGACTGCATAGCCGATGAGGGTGTAAAGACGTGAGGGGAAACATAATTTTTATCAGAATTTATTTCCTGGAAGAAATAAGGCCAAAACTGTGTTGTGTCTGTAGGTTGCTAGCAGCAGAGAAGATTTCAGATCAGAGGGGGACCTCACAGAAAGATACATTGATCTGTCCCATACAGTATAAGCATTCTGCATCAGAAAACGAGGAAATGAAGGAAAGGGGAAGAGCCTCAATACTGCAAACATACTACATACTCCTCAAGGAGCCCTTCAGCTGCCTTGGCCCCAACTTCTTGATGGAGTATGAAATTGTTTACCGGGTTTTGAGAAGTTTCAGAATTCAAGTACAAGCTATTACAAGTCAAACTGGAATCAATAAAAGAATTTGAAATTATAACCTTTCTAAGTGTTAAGGATTAAGTATCTCCTGGTAGAGCAGCCAGTCTTCCAGTGAATGACTAAGCCACAATTTGCAAATATACCCACCATTTACATGCTGAAAAAGATCAAGCCTATTTTGAGGGTGTTTTGGTAAATGGTAATATTCAGCCATCATTTGGCTCTTGGTGTGGGGTATTTGGCATGTGGTATTTGGCATTTGGTGCATGACAGCTACCCGTAGCTGCAGATCTAGGACTTGGTTCAAAAATTGCAATATTGTCTTTGTTGCTGCTTTGTTGTTTTGTTGCTTTGTTTATTAGTTTTTGCTGCATATACATACCACTGATTTAAAGCTGCTAGATTTCAAAAGAAGCATCAGCAGGATGTTCCATCTTTCATTAGGAAAGATAGATAACATAAGAACTCTGATATTGGAATGAAAAGTAACATCAAAGAAAGCATTGTAGATATAATTCCAATGTTTAAGCATTTGATACATGTGAAGAATGATAACACTAGAATACATAAGATATAAAGAATTAAATAATACAAGTAACTTTGGTTATTTAGTACATGAATGACCATCACTATCTTTAAATAACATTCTCACAATAGAAAATGATGTTAGACTTGAACTTAGAGTACAGTTTTGTGAGTCATTAAAATGGGTTTGTTATTCTGACATTCACCAAGAATTATGAAGGCAGTTAAACATGTCATTATAATAAAGAATTTTTCAATACAAGTTACATATAGAATTAAATAATAAAAATTATTACATGATTAATAGCATCTATTATTTAGTAATGTTTAAACATTAAAGTGGTTATCTAAGGGGAAGTGAAGTAAATGATGGGGAAATAGGAAAAGAACACCAATTCTTAAGTATGTTGTACAGATAGTTAAAAAATAAGAATGTCAGGATGGTTTTTTGTGAAGAAAAATTAGCAGATTGTACTGGACAAAAAGTAGTACACCTAGTTTTTAACTAGGCTTGTTAGGAGCTGAAATCTAGAAAGGGGAAATATTTAAGTTAAAAAAACATTAAAGATTTAATAAAAAATAATCTTCATACAGTGGAAGCTCTATTATTTGAAATTCTTATGAAATTAAGTATATCTTCATTGTAAGAACTAAGATTTACAATTTTAAAGGCTGAGGAATGTAACTGTGATTCAAATAGTAGATTTGCCTTTGTCTAAATACATTAATCAAAACAGAGTTATTTCCTATAACATATACAGGATCTCAAACACAAGGTACAATTTTGATAAAAACATGTACTATGACCCATGTTATATATAAATGAGATAGGCTATCATAATGGGTTAATGAAACAAATGCAGAAAATTGCATGATGTTTTTTTACCCTCAAATGAAATGTCTCTTTCTGGCACTGTAAATCCTTCCTGGAAAAATTCTCTTTGAAGTATTCTTTCCAGTTTCTTAGGGAGATGAAAAGATGGTGGAGAAAAAAAATTTATAATTTTGATGTAAATGCTTCCACGTGAGTTCTATAAATGAGTCTGTCATGAATGGGTGTACTTCAGTTAAAACTGCTTATATCAGTTTTCAACATACACCTAGCCATCACAAACTATACCTCACTCTTCTTTATCTGGTCACTATGGGGAAAGAATCTAACATGCAGGGTCAGCTTGTGGACATTAAGCTGTTTAAGGCAAGTCTCATCTATTACAGAAGTAACTTTCACAATGTTTAGCATGTGGAAGCATAATTTTTAGGTCAATGTATAACCTCCCAGCCATGGAATCAGCTTGAAGGGAGTCTGATCATTGCCCTAGTTCACAGCAAATGAGAACTATCTACTCTCAATGCAGCTATTGTTGGTTGATCTCAGGCCACAAGGTTGACTTCATTGAGTTTTCAACACCCGCAGGGGCTTCCTGGAGTGTGCATTTGACTGATAAATGCAATATTGCATACCCTGTGTGAGGACATTGCTGGACTGTACAGTGCAGAAATGTTGCATCAGAATCTGATCTCTACCTTTTCCACCACCATGCCTGATATAACCAGTGCCATTGTACCTACATCCAAGGAAAACAGCATAATATGAGAAAACACCTGGATCAATCTGACTCCAGGCTATTTCCATCATATTCTTCACAAACATTGGAGCAGTGCTCCACTGAGACATCTGTCCTTACCCTGGCAACAGTCAAAAAATTATCTCCTTCTCCCTGCAGTCAAAAAGATCTCCTCTCTCACTCTACACAGATAAACTCTGCTTATGGCAACAAAGCCCACCACACAAAATGTATATGTGCTGATACAGTCACATTCATCTACATGAGTCTAGGCATCTATAGGGCAAGATATGTATTATTTTGCCCTGGAGCATGGCTGCAGCTAATACTAGGTCCAATCCTCCACACTTAGGCCTGATTCCTTACTTCACTCCATTGAATTCCTACACAGCGATCAATCTCCTGTATCCCTACAAAGACTGAGCCTGCAGACTATTACAGGTGTCTGAACTGACACAACATGAAGGTGTTCTTTGCCTTTATGTACTTGATCTCTGTGTCTGGTCCAGGAGACCATTAGGATAAATACAAATACTACTACGGTTATAACAACTGTTGCTCTGTCTTCAGAAGTGTGTGGGGAAGAAAAATTAATCAGGAAGACATTGTGATCATTGACATTGTTTAGAGACATGCAGTCAGAAGTACAAGACCAGTACTATAGTTGTATTGTTGCCTATACATATCTTCAGAGACACCTGAACCCCATGGCCACAAGATTGTAGTACTTCTTGAAGAAGGCTAATTTGCCATCATTTCTTTTAACCATTGACCCTCAAGGACATCATGCAGAGGATCTCTGAAGAGAGTGGCCTACCAAACAGGCAAACAGTGTCCCCCCAAGACAGTGTGGACAAGTTTGTTCAGAGCTCATGATTCAAGATATGTGAATTATTGCAAAAAATCCCTGCTGATCCTGTACAAAAGGCAGGAGAAAGTAAAGGTAGGCAAGAAGACAAAGGAAGAGAAGACAGGAAGAGACTGTATTTTGTGAGAAAGTCACAGGGAAGGCAGCTGTTGTCCTACTGCATTTTAAGTCTGCTCAGATGGGATCAAGCATGTTAGGAGTTACCCAAAGATGGAAGAAGCCTTAGAGAAGGAGGAGTTTCTGTTGTGCATCTGGTGTGGAGCCATCCCTTCCCCTTTCTGAATATTTTGGTTCTGATATTCAAAGGAATTATGGGGTTCCCAACTCATCTCATATCTGGATTGTGACCAGATAGATCTTCCCTCTACAGTTTTCTAGCTATGCATTTATTTTGCCAAGGCCAGAATAAGCTAACTATGAATCATGGACAGTCTGGGGGAGCTGTTAGAGAATTTAGGATGATTTCGCATCTATGGCTTTTATGAAAGAAAGGAAGCCTGCTACCTTTGGGATTCCACATGACCAGGACTGGAAGGATGGTCTGGAGTGAATAAAATTGAGAGAGATTGGGAAGATTTTGTTATTGCTGCTTCACCTGTGTGAGGCCCATGTAGGTCCATAAATTTCCTGTTTCTCATCAGTGTTTGTGAATTCTGAGAAAACGCAAGTTAAAGGACCTTGTCTGGATGGGATGGAAGGCACCCTCCCTAGAAGTGTCTTTTTCCTTCTAGTGGAAGCGAGTTGGAAGGACTTTAAGAATATGTAAAGTCCCATACAGATGCCCAGCAAACCCACTCTCAATCAGAAGACTCACTTTCCGGGCTCCTTGCCATAGCTAGGTATTGCACTCTGTCAGGCACTGCCTATACAGTTCTGACCAGCATGGTGGCAGCATTGAAATGCATGCTGGCCACAGCTACCTCCTCTGCTGCTCCTGTGATTGCATGTACATGCTCTCTCCATGGTGCATGTTCCCTGCCCGTGTCTAAAACTGCTCATGGTCACACAATCTGTGTCTCCTTCCTCTCTCTCCAAGGATATGGATTTTTCACACTTCTAAGAACTAGCTTCTATACTTAGCTTAGGTGTTTCGTGATATGCCAAAAACCCAGAGAGCAGAAACTAATAATTTTTAGATAAAAGATCTCACAAGTAAGTTGTTTGCAGTAGCCATAGTTCTTCAATTTTCTATTGCTTAAGTTTATAGCTCTAAAAATATTACTAGAAAAAAAATATATCTTGCCAAATTAATCATAAACATGTTGCAAAAAAAGCATCCAGAGGCTTTTCATTCTCCTTGGAAATGAGCTTACAGTCTGGACTAGACTTTCACCATACATCTAGGTTTGAGCTCTGTTGCAATGCTATAATCCAGTCACACATCTTTCAATTACGATTTTTATAAAATCATGTGACATTATTTCACTGTAAATTACATGGCATGACACATCAATATAACCATGATTTGTCAACAGAGAAGAAACTTAGAATCAATCATTTTAATGGAAGGCAGAATATCTCACATTTTTTCCTAGAAAAGTTGATTTTATCTGAAATGGATGCCTGAAATTGACCTTGAATTAATTGGACATGAAATCAGTCTGAATGAAAAGATTATTATTACATTATGCTACTTGCTAAATCAGCCTGTCACTATTTTTTCCTTTTTCCTTCTGAGGCTTTCTTTTATCCCTCTGTTTTTTGGGGATTTTTTTTGTGAAGAGGGAGGAAGTGACAATTATTTTTTGAATTGCTGAAAGCTATTTTCATCTTATCTGAAGATTTCAGCAGTGGAGCCTACTTGTAAGGGCAGCACTCATCATCTATTGGCAGACAGTGTCAGCCAAGAAGCCACTCATCATTACATAAGATATTCAGCCCTTTTAAGGCATTTTTTTTTTCTCAGCTCATTTCCTGGAATAAGAACATTATAGTAGAAGAGAAGAAGGAGGGAATATCACCCTGAGGACCGCAACTGGGATCAGCCCTCCTTGCTGCTGCCAGCCCGGACATTGCTCCTCATTTCCCCAAAGTAACAGCAACAGTATTAAGGGACAGCAGAAGTTAGGACACTAGTGTACAAAAGAAAAAAAAGGCTTGCAGGACAAAATCAGGCTTTGTTTGGTTGGTTAGTTGTTGTTTTGATGTTTTGTGTTTTTTAAAAATTATTATACTTTCTTTATCTTCAACTCACTAATTTCTCACTTTTACCGTTCAGATCAGAGAGATGTGAATTTGACAGATGGATCACTCAGTGGATCAGAAATTGTCTGGATGGTTGCACTCAAAGAGTTGTGGTCAACAGCTCGATGTCTAAGTGAAGATCAGTGATGAGTGGTGTTCCTTAGGGGTCAGTATTGGGACCAGTCCTCTTTAACAACTTTGTTGGCAACATGGATAGTGGGATTGAGTGCAACCTCAGAAGGTTTGCTGATGACACCAAACTGCATGGTGTGGTTGACATGCTGCAGGGAAGGGATGCCATTCAGAGAGACCTTGATGGGTTTGAGAGGTGGGCCCATGCAAACCACATGAAGTTCAACAAGGCCAAGTGCAAGATCCTGAAGCTGGATTGGGACAATACCATTCACAAATACAGGCTGGGTGGAGAATGGAATGAGAACAGCCCTGAGGAGAAGGACTTGAGGATGTTGGTTGATGACAAGATCAACATGAGCCAACAATGTGAACTTGCAGCCCAGAAAGCCAACAGTATCCTGGGCTGCATCAAAAGAAACGTGACCAGCAGGTCGAAGGAGGGGCTTCTCCCCCTCTACTCTTCTCTCATGCGATCCCACCTGTAGTACTGTGTCCAGTTCTGGAGTCCCCAACATAAGAAGGACATGGAGATGTTGGAGCAAGTTCAGAGGAGGACCATGAAGATGATCAGAGGGCTGGAGCACCTCTCCTGTGAAGACAGACTGAGAGAGTTAGGGTTGTTCGGTATGGAGAAGAGGAGGCTCTGCGGAGATCTAGCAGCCTTCCAGTCCCTGAAGAGGGCCTACAGGAAAAATGGAGAGGGACATTTTACAAGGGCATGTAGCAACAGGACAATGGGAAATGGTTTCAAACTGAAAGAAGGTAGATTTAGATCAGATATGAGGAAGAAATTATTTCCTGTGAGGGTGGTGAGACCCTGGCATACGTTGCCTGGAGAGGTTGTGACTGCCCCCTCCCTGGCAGTATTCAAGGCCAGGTTGAGTGAGACTGATCAGCCTGGTCTAGTGGAAGGTGTCCCTGCCCATGGCAGGGAGGTTGGAACTAGATGACCTTTAAGGTGCCTTCAAACCCAAACCATTCTATGATTCTATGATTCAATTATTATCACTGTTGCCATATTATCCTTGAACAGTAAAGGAAATTTCAGTACATTCAAGAAAATTTTTTTCCAGAAATTCTACACAGAACTTAACATAGATTTGAAGAAGCTATGCAGACAAGGAGGCATACTTCAGTCCAAAGGTTCAGGCCTTCAGGAGAAGTGGTTCTCCCATAAAAAGCCACTAAGGTATAATACTGAAATCTAATATTTAAAATATTAACAGGAATGATATTTAATCAAATAATGAAACTCCTAGACTCACACAGACTTTCTTGGCTTAGTTCTCTTCTCAGCTGAGCTATGCTTAAGCCATCTACCTTCAACTAAATTAATACTCAAGCTTTCCTGGAATAAAATCTTTTGAAAAGCATTCATACTTTGTTGACATTTCTGTATAATGCAATCACCTAAGATGAATTTTTGTATAAAATTCTATTGCAATCTAGAGCTCAGAAACAACATGATGCTCTCACATTCCCAGCTACCTTCTCATTTTAAATAAACACAATCAAATCTGTTATTTTTATTTATTTTACTGTGTGACAATTTTGTCTTAGTTTCAAAATTTAAAACTGCTTACTTTTCACAGTTATTCTAAACAAAGCTTATAGTATGGTTTCATATTTTTTCCCTTAAGGATTTTTTGTGCCAAGGCATAAATTAAGTGGAAAGCACACAGTGACAATAACATTGGAATTTAAGTTATAAAGGAAAAATAAGGTTCAAATTAAATTTGTCCTATGGTTATAGTTGTGGTATAACTGGGTATCAGAGTGGGGCCTGTATACACACCCAGTGTCATTATGTCATTAAGTCATTATTTCCCTATTCCAGGAGCTCCCCAGATGGTGTCTGCATAGAGACTGTATAGATATAATGGACTGGCTTGAAATAAGAGACCTACCTGAGACAAGTGATTGACTTACCTCCTAGCCTCCTTCACAACAAAATAGTTGACTAATTGCGACAGGAACTCTCCAGTTGGGAATTTTGGAAAGGTCTTGAGATTTCCGCAGGCAGATTCGGCTGTTCATAAACCAATTTGTATGTTTGAATATGTTTATTAATGTCCTCAGTGGAGACTCGGACTGCCCCAGGGAATCTCATGTGGTTCAGAATTGTAGAACTGACCAAATTGTGCATAGCTGTAAGTACAAACTGTTACTGCAGATACAGAAATCATAAAATAAGATAGTCTTTTGTACATAGGTAAGATAATTAGGAGATTTTTTTAATTTAGATTAAGACAATAACTAGTGAGGGATTACAGGTGTTGCTGGAGTGGTTGTTTAGGACCATGGGCACTTGAAGTAGAAGAACCAACTAGACAAGTGATTCAGGGAGTCTATCCTGATTCATCTGAAGATGCTGTTACAAGGACCCTTGCAACAGAGATTTCTATTACTATTCAAACAGCAACTAACCATTCTTTTTGAGAGATCTGATCTCCTGCGTGAGCATTGTCTTATGCAAAGATGCCAAAATATTAGAGGGGCTTTTAACACTCTGTCTGTGTCTATGCAGCAGTATAGAGTTTAATTAGGAAGAGCTGAACTTAAATTTCACTTCTGATCCTTTTATAAAGTGATTAAAAAATATTGGGAGAAAACTGTGAATAATTCAAAAAGGAGAATGAAAAGCAAACAACACTACCTTGAAGGGACTCTCTGATATTTCATTTTTTTCTAGAAAGCAGTCTTTATGATTAAATGCATTTTCTGATCATATGAAGACTTCACAATGTTATCTTCATTTTATTTTGAAAACTCCTTAATAATACACGTAAAGTTCAATCCTTTTATAGTAGCTGATATTATGATAAATGTATGTTTTATGAAAAGTTATAAGAACTTGCTTCATATTCCCTTATTAATACACAGGTGAATTCAGTTAATCAGTCAAAACATCGCTACACACAGTATTCTAGATGTAGGGCAAGTGAAAAGAGAGAGGGGTCTATCATTTTGTTGACTTTCTCAGCAGCTGGACAAGCTTTCATCAACTTTCTCATTAGTAACATCCAACTGATTGACTAGGTTAACCCAAATAGAGAAGCAAAAGCCAAATAGAACATTTGCATATTATATTAATGATATTCATAAGCCACCATTTAGTGTTCCTATGGGAAGTATCATAACACAATATGATTGTTTTGTGTTCGCTGGTTAATGCAAAGAAAACAGCTGTAATTACCTCTAATATTTTAGGGATACAGTTTATTCATACTTTTCTATGATTGCAAATCATAACTGCCTAAGAAAAAAAATAAGCCTCTTGATTATCTGTGAAGGAAAATAAATTAATTGATGAAGAAAGTGGGTCCATACAATATTCCCATGTTGCACAAATCTCCTAAGACCAAACAATGTGTGCTAGCTGGGTTAAAGGCAATAAAACCAGGCAACTCATTTTCACATCACAAGCTCATAAAGACACAGGGCCAGAGGGAGATCAGGTTATACAATCATGGTATAACCAAATACTAAAATACAGATTATAAACTTCTTTTATATGTTATTATTACAACATCGGGCATAATTTAACAGTCTTGGGACCAGAAGATGGAGAGTCAGTTCTGTTCCTGTTTCTTTTTTCTCTGTAAGGGAACAAGCTGTGGAAAAATCTACCTTGGCATATATACTTCATTACCAATCATTTACTAGTTCAATGGTGCTGCCCAGTTTGAGGAAAAGGGAAGGAAACAAAAAAATCAATTTTCTGCCCTATTACTTTCTTTCTCAAAAGATAGTGTAAACAGTTCACAGGCCTCTTGTTTCCTTGCAAACCTTCCTTTAGCTGTTATCAATGTTGTTACTGGGAAATGAAAAGGAATGCATGGGTTTTCCCTCTTCGTAATGTCAATATTCAGTCCTGGACTAACTTCAAGATGCTTCCCAGTGTAAATTTAACAATATTAATCTTTTGTATATCACACTACCTGTTCAAGTCCTTCTGCAGACTGTTCTAGGAGAAAAAATAATTTCAATGTTGAATTGTCCTTCAAGAATTCACTTCTACTTATGAGTAGAGAAGTGATGCTTTAGAAGTACTAGAACATAAACAAATGAATATATAATTTCAGATGGAATTAGTCAACCCTGTGCAATGTAAAATTGTCTTACACTTAGAGATTTTTTAAGATATTGAGACAGAGATGTTGCCATGACCCAGAGGACACCAACAGGCCTAACTGTCCCTGTCCAGTAATCCTAGGCCCCCCCTCAAGCCCCATATACATATATATATATATGTGTGTGTGTGTGTGTATGTCTATGCATATATGTTTGGCATATTCCCTGTATAACCATGAAACGTAACTGCATCTGGAAGCTTAATAGTGATTGGAACTGAGTCATCATTTCTAATTACAGATCTCACAAAACACAATATGGATTTCTCCTTCAAAGGAGGGTTATTTGTGAACGCTATCATTACTACATTCCACAGGTGCATTGCATTTACCACTAAACCATGTCTTGTCTCAGAATATCACCAACATATACATAGACACAAATTCTGTGCTTTTTAAACTTGGCTGAATTCAACTGCAGTCTGTAACAGAATGCTTAGGAGTCGGTTTTAACATGTTACTGTCCTCCACATTTATGCTGCCTTCCTACAGGAAAGCAATGGGAAATGAGGAGCAGATACCTCTCAGTTTCCTGCCTGTGACAACACCTCATATTACTCTTGGAACGTAATATGCTGTAAATAAACAAATATAGTAAGCTTGGAGCTTTGCTGAAATTTTTCACTGCAAGTTTATGAAAGAACAAGGCATGTACATAATGAGAAAGTGAAGCTGGACCAGCTTTCAATGTTCTTCCACTGTTTAATACCTGGTCTTATGCTTTGCAGAAACTGTCATGGAAAACACAAATACATAAATACAGTGAAAGTCGACTAAACCCTTGAGGACGTGAACTCTTACATTTACTGTTTTTAAAACTTTGAACTGATTAGATTGCACTTGTAATTTGTAATTGTTATACTAATGTTGGATAGCTACACTTTTAGCAATATTTTGGTTTCTTATTAGCAGAGGAGTTGCCTTCCTAAATCTAAATCTACTGCTTATTTGAGACATTTATGCTAAGGTTGTTTCAAATCTAAGAACTCAATGTTAAATATGCATATTGATATTTTACTGATTAAAGCTATATTTTGATATGTCAATTTAAGACCTAGACTCAAGAGGGTAAATTAGCAAAGTAATTGGATTAGTAAAAAGGAATTTACATATTTTGCTTACTATTCAGTCCAACTTCTTGATATCCAATTAAGTTTTGCCTTTCCTGTATGTCCTTAAGCCTTAACAGAAGCTCTAATGATGGTGTATGAATGTTGTTTGAAACTCTGTCCTCATCTCAGTGAGTATTAAAATTTTTATATTTTAACCTATTCTTCCAAGTAGGTGTCCCCTGCAAAGCACAGACTAAAATAAATGTGCAATGTTATGCTTCTGATATGTAATTAGTAACCACAGTATAGAATTTAGCATTTCCTACCATGCTGCTGTCAAAAGAAGATTAGGAAAACACTGTGAAAACTACTGAGGATTTCATTATGGTTTCAAAATTGAAGGCCTACATTGTATTCATAAAATGTATCTGCTTAGATAATTGCTGTTTGTTAGTTTTTACACTGCCGTCAGATATGAGGGACATCTGCAGTACATAATAGTATATTTATGCATCTTTGGATACTACATCAACTGAAGTTTTGAAAACATAGTCACATAAACAAATCATCCCACTGAAGGATGAGTTAGTATAATTTATATCAACATGTGCTGAAATCCATGTATTTTTTTTCCTGTGTAAGTGGATCTTGTATTTGTCATGTTGTTTTGTTAACAAAACAAAAAACAAACTGAATTTAAAGACAGAACCATGTGTGCTTGTTAAGTAGTTCATTGTTTGCAGTGAGTAAAGAACAATTTATCTAACAAAATATACAAAAACAGGCAAAAAATGGAAAAGTATAGCTACTTTGGTGAATGATTTGTAACACCAATTTTCTTATGACCAGGTGTTAATTGGGTGATTTAAGTAATGAAAACTCTAGAAAGGGATTTTACAGATGATGAACTGTGCTTTTCTATTCTTGGTTAACTGATTTTTTTTTTAAAGGCCATTTAATGATTAGGGGTTTTTCCCTCTGGAGTGAGATTATCACTCCATAAACAATATTTTACCTTCTCAAGCTATTTCCACTTCATAATAACCAATAATTACAATGACACATGGGGGTAAACAAAGTAAGGGCCATAATTTCTTTAAAAGGTAAAAATATACAATTTAAAATATTATTAAACTAATTTAACTGCTTTATAAGAAGGAGTCATATTGTCACATGTAAAAGGCCTTTGATTATCCTTAATTTCCATGGAGTTTGATAGTAAGTAGTATTCCTGAAAAATCCATCTAGAAGAG
This sequence comes from Aegotheles bennettii, assembly GCA_013398125.1. Taxonomy (NCBI): domain Eukaryota; kingdom Metazoa; phylum Chordata; class Aves; order Caprimulgiformes; family Aegothelidae; genus Aegotheles; species Aegotheles bennettii. The sequence goes on along the minus strand of VZRW01001015.1, from coordinate 86,818 downwards.
ATATCCAGTTCTGAAATTTCATTTAAATTTACATTCATAATCTGCATCACACATATGGTAATTATTTCAAGTACTAATGTTTACCAAGGTCATAACAGCAAATACTAAATTTCACCACCAATGTGCACATTTTTTTATTTATGAAAAAAAATATTTCAGAGGTTTCTTTGGAATATTGCAATTTTGTATCCATATAAATAAATGTAAAGAGAAATGAAACAAGAACCAACTAAGCACTTGAACACAACAGCCTCTTACAACATCATATGATTGCTGTCTCTGTTGTAACTGAGGCTGACAACTGTCAGGCTTCCTATTCTATTTCAGTTTTTAAGGATAACTGAAAGGAATCATTCTGATGATAATTATAATCAGAATTATCTAGTAATAACATTATGGGAAAATGTCCTAATTTTTTATTAAAGACCTCTTTTATTATTGAAATTATTCTCACAGCTCTCCTTTCAATGATTACCTAAAACAAGGGAGGCCAATTTCTAGTTAGCAGTATGCTCCATCATTCACATAGTACTTGCCTTTATGCCATAACCTGATTTCAGTCATATGGCAAATAGTGTCACATTTTTTTAATTTCTCACAAAATTTTTATGGGAAAATTCTTCTAAACCTGACAGAATCTATAGAGTAATTGTATCACCCTCTTTGTCACCCATATACAGAAATAATTTTTCCAGACAAATATTCAGTTAAAAAATTTCAAACAATTGTCTGAAATTAACTTGCTTTGTTTTAATCAGTGATAGTAGTTCCATTTACTGCAATCTTAATTAGTATTTCTTACTGTAAGAACTGATTCCGTATGCTCCATTACTTTGTCAAAAAATTTAACCAACCAAGGTAAAAGACTGTTGCTGACAAGACAAACTTTTGTGTGGGTTCAAATGAAGTTAAAACAATAAGATTCATACCAGGTAATGATAAAAAAATGTTCAAGAAAAGTACAATTTTTCTCTCACAGATGTCAGCTGAAATTTGGTAGAAAGCTAGTCAGACGAAGAAAAAGCCAATATAACAACATATAAGGGGAGGGGGGGAGTATAAAAATTCCACTAATGTATCTTCTGGTATTTATGAATGAAAAAGGCTGTGTCTACAAATGACCTCGTAGCATAGAAATGTCTTAACAGGTTTTTATTGAAAACATAACTTTTTTGCTCTAGGTATATAGTTAAATAATCTGTTCATAACTTTATCTGTGTATGTGAAAATTCTCTTCTAAATAAGAATTATTCTTGATGTGTACTACATAAAGTTCCAGTACAACACAAAAGAGAAACCTTTAGCTTTCAAGACAGAAGCACAATCATTTAACTTTCAAGACATAGGCACTGCTGCAGTTTTGCCAGTAAGACACCTGAAAAAGTTGTCTAGTTCAAATGAATGTACCCCACAAAACAAATATTCTGTGGTGGTAAGATGTGCTGGTATTTGTTCACACAGTTGGCTTCTACCTTAAGTGAAATACAGCACTTCAGTACCTTACAGTATTTGTAATTCCACTACATCTAAATCAAAACTGTGCTTTGCATACTTTCTAGTTGCATTGAAAAATCTCCTTTATCCCTACACATTCAACATAGCTCATGAAACTTAAACACTGTAATAAGAATTTGCTTGTACACCACAAAGACCCAAAATAATATAATCATACCTCTTTAGTCTCAAAGAACAGTTCAAATTATACAGTATTTGCTGTTTGGGCTGGGGTTTTTTTTAAGAAGAAACAAAACACAAGTGAAAAAAATATGTATTGTTAGTCTCAGATGAAAAATCTTTAGTTACTAAAAATGTACTGTTTGTCACGTTTGCAAGTTTTATGAGTCAATAAATACACTATATATATTTAATTATACTAGATCTTCAGTTTTACAGAACACACTTGAGACATTTCCACTCTTTATCTCTAAGACTGCATACATATCCCAGCAGAGCAACTCAGAACTCAGAATGGCCACATATAAGGGAGAGTGTACATGCTTTCACCTCTAATTTCTGAAGAGCGTGAAAGATAATTTTAAGCAGTGACCAAATCCCCTCCTGTTTAATTCCACCAGTTGCTTTCTGAAATAATCTGCTTTATTATAACTGTTTTATAAAATACAGCACAATATAGATCTCATATTACTAGTGCCCACCAAGATCTGGACTTTACATCTCAGCAAAAAAATGCCCAGTGTGATGTATTTCACTTTAAGCTATCAGTCTTCTCTAATAAAATTCTATTTCCACTTCTCTCTGGAGGTCTCATACACAGCCCATTGTAGAACAGTTCCTCTTGTTTAACAAGCCGATTAATGATAGAAGCCTTTTTCTTTTTTTTCTCCTCTCATTATTTTTTTTTTCCTTGCCCTTCTCATGATAGATACTGAACTGAAATCTGTCTTTCCCATCACGAGCCCCCTGCACAGGTATTATTCTGACAAGTCTTTGGAAGCCCACCTACGCAATCACCTTCTTGTCAGAACACTGCTGAATCTCACATATTGTCTCCTCTCTTTGTCTTCCCTTATTCACCTTCATAACAATTGTCTTATTTCCAGTGCACAGCCAAAATATTTTTAACAATTCTAATCTTTATTAATGGTTTCAATTTACAAATGTATGGTATTTGGAGCTGTTTACACTCAGAAAATTAGGAGGCTAAGATCTCTGATCAATGAGTTGACACAAAGGAATATTTTTTTCAAGCAGCAGGAATACAGTCACAGATATATGCACACAGAACAAAATGTTTGGACTTACCAGTAACCCTACTCTATAGCTATGTATGTTTTACAATCATCAGGGCATGCTAAAAGACAGAAAAGTGAGGAACTTGGGGCAAAAGTAGCATAGTGATGCTGGATTTCTGGATATTCCTGGTTTCAAGAAATTGTATTCATGTCTACCTTCCTGCTCCAAACAAAAAAATGTATTTGATCTGTCTTTGTACATCACACTTCTTAGAGCTCTGGCCATTCTTGCTGGCGGAACAGCACAAAGGACTCCAGCTTAGGCATTGCCGATGCTTCCTAAACCAGAGGATTATGTATTCCAGGGAGGTGTTTTACCTTCTCTGGAGTAGTATCACATTGATACAGGCTTTAGATTGCTGTTCATCACTGCCCCTCTGCCTTTTTCGGAAGAACAGATTCCTAACTTGCTGCTTCCTTTCCTCACATCATCATAGCAGCTGTCTAGGGAACCTGGGACGGGAGACACTGATGTTATAGTGCTGTCTTACCTCCTCGGTATAAAAATTCAGGTTATTAATCTTACCTGATTAGGTTCATTCATGTTTGATTGTCTCCATCTGCAAGTGGCTCTCAGTCATAGGAATTTCTCCCAATCAGCTCTGAAAATGGAAAATGCTTGGTACACGAGGTCCTCTCAATCCTATATCCAGACACTAATCAGTTTGGCCCACAAACTCTGAAGTTGGCTATGAGACACCATGAAAATAAATACATGTCTATGATGCCCATTTAGTTAAATAAATAAATAAATAAATAAATATAGACAAAGGTATTGCAGAAAAAGAAAAAACATGCTATAAGAGTACTGAAAATGTGAACCTACAGTGTGTGCCTTTGAAGGCAGAAACTCACCTTTATTTGAGGACTGTGAAAGCCTTTTAAGTTGCTGGTGGGAAGTTTTCCTGATAAGTGAGGCTTAGAAACAACACAACAACAATACTATGCAGAAGTAACAAACCACAGCTAAACCCACTATTCACTGCCCACATAGAGAAAACAGGAAGAGTTCATTTGTTTAAACAATATATATCCTTTTTATTTTCAAACTCTGAAAGCATTGTTTCAGCTCAAAGAAATGACATTGTATGGAAATGCACACAATAGGTTAGCTAATAAATTAACCAGCTCCAAGATAAAACACATAAAATGACAGATAAAATGGCATTTCTAACTCCATGTTGTACCCAGTAATTAAGAATTCAAATTATCATAAATTTTTAAATTACAGACTTGTCAAAAGGAACACAATAAACATAAAATGAAGCATGTGATGTTCTGAAGAAAAAAATTCTGTGTAACTATATATATAATTTTAGTTTCTCTGTATTAACAATTTTTTCACATTAAAAGAACTGAAATTGAAATAGGAATTTTGGATGCTCAATTATGAACGTAGACTTATTTAAGTATGTACATCATCATGACAAATGTGTAGAAAGATGGGAGACCATCAGCAATATTCACAGCTGTCCAGACACAAAAGAAACAGTATGATCCCTTTGTAGCAGTGCCAGGTAGCTGGAAGAGACCCTGAATATGTAATTCCAGCAGAGGAATTAGAACTGTGCTGTGTGAAGCTACTGTTCATGATTTAGAAATATTAAAATAAGCAATAAATATTGGAAGAAATTAGTGTTATTTCCATATAAGAAACAAAGATGACATAAAATTAACCTGTTTTCATGACAAAGAGTAAAACAATTACAGAAATGTGAATTATGATTGATTATAAGTACAAAAATATGATAGCACAAATAGTTAATCACTGTTTCATTTTGAAGTTGTAATATGATTGTGTCTTCATTCATATATTTTTATTTTATAATATAGTAAAATGTTTATTAAAGCATCAATATTTTTTATTGTTTTTACTCTTATCTCATCTGAAGCTCTCTGTCCTTGGACTATAGATGTTGCAAAAATTTTGTCTAAGACCAACTCCGGATTGCTGCACTTTAGCTTCACATCAGTGCATTTTGGTTTGGTAGGTACTTCCAGCATAGCTATTATATTTAAGAAAAACACTTATTTTACATTATTTGCTCTTTCTTGTAATTAATTACATCAACCCAAATACATTACAGAATAATATGACTGGTTATTTTACTTTGATGTAAATGCTATGGGACAAATTCTTTCTTTAGATATGCAGCCAGAGCTTTTCACACCACCAGAAGAGACATACTCATACTGAAGACAGAATTTTCCTATTCTTTCTACAGTAATGTCAATTTGTTTTACAAGGGATCAAAAAAATTATTTTACTCGAATACAGCCATGTTTTAAATACTAAAGTAAATGAAAACTCCTATAAAGATCTTTATTTTTCATATGTAAGAATTAAATTGTAAAATGGATTTCACTTCTGGAACTTTAAATATCAGATTGTATTATACAATTTCCAGAGTATAACTCATGTATTTGTCCAATACTCTTAAAACAAGGTATCATCTAGGTGTGTTAGGTTAGAACAGAATGGTTAACGAGCTTTTAATACAACTGCACAAAGAAATCAGAAAGATTAAAACTGCATTTTTTACTTTGTTTTGCTTTGTTTTGGGGGGTTTTTCTTGGTTTTGGAGTTTTTTGTTTGTTTGTTTCTTCTTTTTTTTTTAAGAAAGAAAACAACAAAGCTGAAAACAGTTCTGTATTCTCTAAGGACATATTTCTGTAAGTGTAAAAGTAATGATTGACTGCTTTTTTAACTCTTTTTCTTTGTTTTGGGGACAGGGAGGGATTCAGTTTTTATTTCCAGAATTTTTAGTGTTTGACTCTATACTTTCTGAAATACAAATGGATGGTATAGCTTCCACCACTGAAAATTTGCTAGAACTTTTTTTGAATTGATTTTGCATTTCTATCTTCTCTTCTAATTTTTACTTCAAAAATATCAAGAATATCATGTTAGCTTTTATCTAGTTTATGCAAAGGACTTCAGCTAAGACTCAGTAAAACAAATCATCTAGTCTTCTACTTTTGTTAAGGGAGAAAGAAATAAGAACTTCAAAATCAAAATCCTTTTTCTAAAACTTAACTCAGTAAGTCTTACTGGAAAATAAGTAGAACTTTTCCCAGAAAATTAAATTTCAGATGTCTTTTTCCAAAGGATGAATTGGAAGAAAGAATTACCTCATTTCACAATTGATTGTAACAGTACAGGGCAAACCGTGGTGCTCTTTTCTGTGCCTTTTAAGATCTAGTATATGTCTTTTAAGAAAAGAGAAACAAATAACATACAGTTTTCAAGATGGAGCCCTGCTGAGCATCTATACTCACATAGAATTTCTGCTTTCTTACCTATGACTTTCTGAATCACTCCGAGTTGGTTTTACTTTTATAACCATTCTTGAGGCAGTGCTTTTATAAAACCATATATAATAACACCAGGATCTCTTTGCAGAGGAAAAATAACAAGATCACCATTGCATGCATAAAGGTAGAATTGGAAGGGGGAGATTTCCCCTATCTGTATTATTTTATATATGTCTATATGTGTTAAATATATACACCTCTATATATGTTGACTTATATTCCATACTACCACTCAGTCATTTAGTTATAGAACATTTCTGTAACGCTTCATAGTCAGCTTTACTGAATCTGAATATGAATGCTATACTGAATAACTTAGTATAATCAAAAAATTGTGACACATAGCAGTACAATTTTTTTTCCAGATCATTTACACATTCTCTTGTAAATACAGGTTGACGGTGTGTAGCTTAGGAATTGGCTACAAAATTTGCTAAAGTATGTCACACAGAGCCAGAAAAAAGATGGGTTTTAATCCATTCTATTTGTACAGCATAAGATAACTCTTGACCTTATATTCTAAGTTTTTATGATGTGTGTGATCATAGACATTTTTGAAAAAAACCTCAGTCTGTGAAGAAAAAACATATCATTTGGATTCCTTCAAACATTTTTGGCCTTAACAGTGTCCAATGTTATGCAGACTATAGAATAAATATCTTGTTTTAAACAAAGCTCTAGAACATAAAAGTCAACAGAAAAGGAATTAAAAAAAAAAGTCCAGGCTCATTAGATTTCTAGGTGGCATTATGAAATGAGACAGAAGAAAATCTCTCTTTTTCTACCTTTTATAGAATCATAGAATCTAGAATATTTTTGGTTGGAAAGGCCCTTAACATCATTGAGTCCAATCATTAACCTAACACCGTCAAGTCCACCACCAAATTATGTCCCTAAGCACCAGATCTAAATGTCTTTTAAGTACTTTCAGGGTATTTATTTCCTGTTTTATGTGTGCCTACAGAAACCTGATTAAAACCTATGTTTTCTGGCTGCTTATTTTTTTTTAATTTCATCAACTTCCTTTTTTAAAAAAAAAATAAAGTAATAATGAGCAGCTCAGAGCAACTGAACATAGGGAAGTGAATAGAACACCCAAGTCTTCTGTTTTTGCAGACTTAACAACTCAAGTAAAGAAAGCACCAATATTTCAAGTCTTCAACAACTAGCATGAGCTAGTTAGTACTTGTTTCTTTCATTTTCCTGCTGATAAAGAAAAATAAATTGTAGCCTGTGGAATAAAGGAATGATCTATAAACATGACCTTTTCCTGGATGCCAGGAGGACTTTTCAGAAAAATGAGTGACAGTAATAGTAGGTATTTAGATCTCTGGATGGGTAAGAAATAGGCCATTTCAGTGCAATGTGACTGATTGAGTTAGTAAGTCCTATAACTTTACACCAATTTATTGTTTTATTGAGAACTGCATTCGGCTTCTGGCATAAATGAATGAATCTCTCTGGAAGAGTGAAGTTATTTTTGCTGACCACAGTATTCAATTTGGTTTGAAGGTCTGAAAGCTCAGCTGTTTACTTAATAGCTCATTAGCCACTTAGTCAAAATAAGCCAGTTGGACAAAGACATACTGTTTAAACTGATCAGCCAACTCATTGTGGCTGCAATGGATTAGAGAACAACTCAGCTGGTAGACTAGACTGCATGGATATCTCCAGTGAGAAGAGCATTAAGATAAATGTGTCATAACTTTTTCAGGTTTAGAAGCTCCTCCACCTATGAAAAGGGCTTGTGAACACATCCTTACAGACTGTATTGACTGTGAAAGGTCAGCATATAGCAATATTCCATCACAAAATCTACATGCATATCTTTTTCCTGTGATGTTTGCAAAAAACTTTTCATTATTTCTTTGCTATTTTTTTGTCTATCTCTCACTAGAATCTCAGTTGAAATGTGTTGAAGCATTTTCTGTAGAAAAATCTGCAGGACTTACTGGAATTACTACTCCTATTTAACTTTGGCCGAAGAGAACAAATAGCTGGCCTAGTAATGTCCTTCATTGCTAGAAGCAGTAAAAACTACTTACTGTAAAAAAAAATTTATCGGAAAAAAAGTTTTCTTCTGGTTCATTTTCGTGTTTAAACCAGATTTTCAGTAGTACCATGCTTTTCAAAATTATGTCTTGAACAGATATATAAGTGAAAAGATCAATTTCCTACCTTCCAAAACATTGCTTATATCAGCACAGGAAGGACTGTTGACACTTACAAGCGTGTTACTGTACACTGATAAGTGTCATTGTTGACACTTATCAACATTTGCAAAAATTTAATATTTTTTTTAATTTAAAAATATTGGAAGATCAATATAAAGGATTCCACTTTTTTCCAATAAAAAAAAAATAATAATTGAGCTCCAGTAAGTCTGCTTATGATCTATGTAAGATCCCTACTTTACTGAATTAGTTAACAAATATTTTCTAAATCTCTTTTTTTTTCATAGGATTGCTCCCTCCATCTGTGTAAGGGAGTATGTTTTACTGTCTTTTAAACCACCCAGAAGTACACAGAATCATTTTTTGAAGTCATTGTTCTATAGAAGTATCTGTCTCTGTTGCAGAAGTGAATAGGATGCTGTAGATGGGAAATAAGGGGAGCAATGGGGAGCGTCCGCACCCACCACCCAGGATTGCCTCCTTTATTTCCTAGCTGTGACAGTACTACTACGGTGGGGTCTGATGTCTATCCAACCGTAAAAGCTACTTTGCAGTTCCAGTGGTTCCCAGAAGATAAGACAAAATTCAATGTGTAGAAAGTACAGGTGTCTTGAAACTCATGCAGGCCAAACTCAACTTGCAGCTTTTGAGAGCAACAACTTGCTGGACAGGGTTCTTTGTCAATGGTTTTACCAGATATAAATATTTCTTGAAACTGAAGAGGCTGGACATCTTTTCTCAACTCATTTCTCTTGTTAACCTTGATAAAATGTCAAGACAATTGTGGATCTTGAGGGATTTTTGTGCTTGAAAACTTCATAGGTGTAAGGGAATTGTATTGATAAAGCTCTGAGATGCTACTAGGAATATCTGCCTGAAAAGATGAATTAGAATTTTCTTACATTCTTATACTTTTGTTGTTTGCAAACCATGCCAGTGAATAATTTTGTTGAACTGTATATTCTTACTGAAATAGAATATTTATTTTCTAAGTGCTAAAAGATGACGTAAAATAAAAAAAAAAAACCTTAAGAGACATCTTTAGAGCACATTATCCTATTTGGAAACTCCCATCCTAAAAGTAACCATTAAATGAGTATTCTGATTTCTCGACTTGAGTAAAAAAACTTCAGCAAGTCTGAGGGGCTTTTAGACATTTTTAGTGACATGCACAGACTGAAGAGAAGGTTCTCCTTTCAGCAAAGCCATTAACACCCTATTTTGTGTACATGCATTTTCTGTGGTGTTTTAGTTTCTCCCTCCTCTTGTGAGCAACTGCAGGAAACAAACTGCTAGGATTCATCATACAATCAATATTCAGTACATTAAAACCTCAGCATATCTCAATATAGATTCTGAACATTTAATCTCTGTCACTAGCCCAGTGTGCTTCTTGAGTACACAGAAGAGATTTCAATAAATATTTTATGGATCTCTTCAAAGGCTTATCTCTTTCACTTTTACTATTTTGTGTTTTATAATCTCCCTCTTTTTATCAAAGTGCAAAATAGTCATATGGACAATGACTATCATATTTTTGAGGATGTTTTTTGAGGTTCTGTAGCTTGACACTAATCCCTTCACAAGGTTCTTTTCATTTTATTTTTCCTGAAAAAAAAAAAACCAATCAAATGTTTTCAGTTGAAAGATCGTTGGTTTTAGAGTTTATTTTTGCCTCCCTGCAATTACCATTAACACCTTTCTGAACAATCCTTCTAATAGTTTTATTATTCAAGACTTGCTTTTTCACATCTTTTTTAAAGCTACAGTAGTGGTTGTGTTAAGAATTAACATATCACTTTAAGAATGATTCTGTTGAATTCCTCATTAAATTCTTGTCTTATTTGAACAACTCTAGGAGAGATTCAATGCACTGAATTTGTCTAAAGGTTCAGCTAGGGTTTCCTTTTATTTTTCACAATTTCCTTCCCACACTTTGCTCTGAGCCAGATGAAACAAATGAATAAAGGAATTAGTTCTCCCCCTACCACCACCTTCATGAACTTAGAAATCATTTGCCACAATAAACAAACTTCTTTGACTACTAATGAGCATATGATTAAGAGTTTATTGATGCATTTTTTTGCCTTTTCATTTTAAACAGCTTTCACTACAGCTATTAAGCCTCCATCTGAAGAAAACATGGGCAAGACTAGCCAAGTGGAGTTTCGATGTTGTTTCAAAAATATATCATTCATTATTATTCCTATAATTTCTGGTTTGTCAATAAAAAGTGTCTGGTTTACTATGTTGCAAGTATTATTGTTTTTAAAAAAGGCAAAACAAAAGAAAGACATGCAAACACTTAAGCACTGAACATTCTGTCAGAGATCTGAGTAATATATGACTGCAATGATTGAGCCAAATTTTTGCAGTGATTTTTTTTCCCTTACTCTTACTTTATACCTTCTCAGCTTTATTTGCAGAATACTCAGAAACTCTGCCCTGACTCCTTCAGCTGAGCTCTCTTGATACAATAATTTGTCTAATAAGGTCCTGGATCTTGATTAAGTTTCTGTATATTTCCCCTATCATTTGTACCTTATTCTCTCTCTCTCTTTTTTTTCCCAGGGTTAGTTTGTTTGTATCTACAGGTCCTTAATATCCCAGAGTAAAATAAAAGTCACAACAGCTCCATCCAGTGGTTCTCTTGGTGACTGTATTTCCCATGTTAGTGTCCATTTTGACCAAAAAATTCAGATGAATGCTTTGGAAAATGTGCTTGAAAAATATGAATATCAATATGAAGTAAGCAAACATCCCCCCGAAGTTTCATTTTTCTCCCATATCTACACTATCTTATTTATTTCTACAATACCAATTTTCCCTCATAATTAGGAGAAGCAACTGCAAACTTCTTGAAGACCAAAGATAAAAGGGTATTTCATTTTAAGCTGCATGGTGTGGCAGATACTGTACACAGCCATATAAGAGGCACTTCACAACATAGATTCTCTGCTTTTAACTTGAAAAGTTAACAGCAAAGGTATTTTGACTCTACTCTGTTTCTAAAGGATTTTTTTTAATCTAAAGGAAAGCAATGCCTATTTTGTTAGAAAAGAGTAGGCAATATTTTTATTGCCATAGTCAATTATGTGTGCCTGTGTAACCTTTTTCAGCTATTATATTCTTCATATCTTTCTACAGTACTGTTAACAATACAATACGGAAAAAGCTTCAAAGCACCTTGGAAGTGTTAGAGAGGGAGACAGCTGGGATTGCTAAGAGACTAATCTGAAATGACCAGATTTCTAATTTATAAAACTGGGACAGCACATGTCAGGGAAATGTAAGCAGAGGCTTTAGGAAGATACACCTCTAGCCATGTCCTATTGTCAGGTGCATCCTTGTTTACTGAGAAATTCAAGGGACTGTGCTTGAGGAGAGGACTTAAAAAAACTAATTAAAAATGAAGGTGTGAAGGCATGTATTAAGGCTGTATTAGGCTTTTTGAAAACTTTTGCATATCAATCCATTTGAAAGTTTTTACGTATCAAATCTGTCGTTCAAGATAGTTTCTTCTGTGAATGATAAGTGACTGTGAGGAAACAAATATATGCAAACAGACATGCACATTTCTCTGAGGCTGAGGCTGCTTCCTTATTTCTAAGCTGTTTTCTTTTAAGGCTAAATAAGTTTAAATATCCTTTTCTGTAATTTTGACAACCAAAATATGAACAAAATTACTGAGGTCTTTATGAAGTTGTCTGTCAAGTAATGTTTTAATTGTTGAAGAATTTGATTTTGACTGCTAAAATACTACTTAAGGCTGTGAAATCATGCATCTTCACAAACTCTTACATTGTTCTTAAGTTGCTATTTCTACTGTTTCTCTCTGTGCTCATGTTTTATACCTATTGCAATAGACTCATATGTATTTATTTCCTTTAGCGAAAAGCTTTTGTGTATCTATTGTTCTGATAGTAATTCTTGGATTGTCTGAGAATAAATGGCTTTTCTTTAATGAAAAAACAGGCATAGCTATTCATTATGCTTAGAGTTAAATATGACCTCAATAAAAATAAACTTGATTATTCTAAACTATTTTTGACCAAATTTTTCTCCAAATAATAGCAAGTAAAATTAGAGAAATAAGTACAAAACTACATCTTCACAAATCCCTTTCTGAGTAACCAGAGAAATTCCCTTATTAAAAGATAGCAACTATACTGTTTCATCATATTTCCATATTTGTAATGTTCTGTTAATACTGAAAATAATACTGATTCACTCAGTATAAGATATCAAAGTCAGTTCCATAGAAATAGAATTTAAAGTGTTAGAATACTGTACCATCAGAACTGTTAATCACGCAATACATTGTTATTCCAATACAAAGATTGGGCTGAAATACAACAAAAACAGAAAGATCTGTAAGTAGTCCAACTAGGGGTGATAAATTCTCCAGAGAACATTGCACCACACAATTGAAGATGGATGGAGTAGTCTGGGATCTGATATGCGCTTGCTTAATATTTATTTTTGTTGTAATCATTTGCCAGTTTGAGAAGTTCTCTTGACACAACATATTTTCATTTCTGCACCACATTGTACACAGTGCCAAAGCAACTGTTGTACAACTAGTCATGAATTGAATGGGGAAAAATATAACTCAACTTAAAATGAGAAAAAAGTAGTACTTTCCAACAGAAGAGCAATGCAAATCCATGAAAAATCAGTAAGTCTAAAGACAGCAGCTGGTAGATCTAATCACATCTTATACAAGGGAGCTTCCCTTGTTCTAGATCAGAATTTTCATAATTTAAGAATCATAATGTGTAATAAACTCATATATATCTGTAAACAATTAACAAGTGGTGCTAGGTATTTTGTCATCAAACAAATGTTAGTAGACAACATTTCATGGTTTTATTTAAAGATGATAAAAAAATCCCATAGACTTCTGATTTTGTACTTATATATGCAATATCTAAGAAAATTTTGTGTCTGGAACTGTTCACATCTCAAAGGAATGCAGATCTGTGTCCTAGAAATCTGACAGTATTGCTGTAGTGTTATGTGATTCTATGTAATTTTTTCTCCTTACTAGGCTAGAATCAGTAGGCCAAATACTGATTCTGAGTTTTACATGAATGCAAAGCAGACTAAATAGCAGTGTCAAAACAATGCTTGAGAGTGATGTGTTTGGACGTGGCTATATGCTGCCATAGTCATACCCATCACAGTAGCCAGGTTTTTGTGTCCCTTAGGAGGATTTAAGAAGCCAAACTGTCATTACAGTAGTATTTAGAAAATGAGTGGGATTCTGATGATAGCCTACTGTAGAGAAATAAAAAGTTCGGGTTAGAGTTTTTTCACCAAGGATTTGACTTTTGCTTCAGATTATGCATATCACCTGAACTACTCTAAAAAGTACCACTTACAGCTACTTAAAATCAAGGTCCATATTGAATTATATATTCATATATAAATTACATAATTTCTTCAGATTTTAATTGGGTAACATTCCTATTTTCATCATAACTGATGTTAAGATCTTTTTTTAAGCTTTGAATTATTGAAATGTAAACAGAGACTTAAAATAAGGTACCCCATTGCCTGCTCAGAGATTTGTAGCAAAAAATTACATCTACTAACCAAAAAACCAAATCAATTATCGTTATGCTAAGAATGCATTGCCTTCCATGATGACTGCCAACCTGGGAACTATCAGATGAATCATAATGTATAATTTCCCAGAGTTGGCACTTCAGGAAGAAGCCACACTTCAGTATAGTTACTTAAAAACAAAAAAACCCAAAGCAATAAACAAACAAAAAAACCCCAACAACCAACCAAAAAAAAAAGCAGGAAATTAATATATTAGATATGCAATTTTCACTTTGCAGATTTGCTGTATGTTTAAAGTACATTGAAATCGGAGGAAAGGTTCCTACTGCTCTGTCCAGAAAAGCTGTACCTGGTGAGACAAGTTTTGAAGAATGGAGAAACATTCTTTTTGACTTCTTCAGCTCCTACTTCTTTCGACACAGACTCTGTTCTACTTCTTTCAGCACAGACTCTGTTAGACATGCAATTAAGATGTTTATTCCAATAACAAAATATCTCTTTCCTGCCAACTATGATCTGGTGTACTACAGAGAATACTCTTTCTGATTCATCAGAGAGCATTTATGTAGACTGACCACATTATAAGAATGTTACTTAGACCTGCTAATGAATTAATAGATTCTCTTTTGCTTTCACAACCACAGACTATTGATTTCTGCAGCAGTGGAACATATTAAGAAGTTAGTCTGTGCTATAAACAGATTTGGCTTGCCAAATTAAATCTTGTTCAATCGGCGTCAGTTTTACAAATGAAAGATGTAAATTCTGTATAAAACCTCTATTCCTATATTTTCTTGATTTATATCTTGTTTCAATAAATCTGGGATGGAAATATTCAGAGCATTATGTGTGGCTTTTAAAAAAATATGTGTCACTTTGAAGAATTCTTTAAAGTTTAGTTTAGTATTCTAGATTTTATTATCTCAGAACACAAGTCAAACATCAGTGAAAAGTTTATTCAGAAAGTTGGTAAAGAGTTTTGCTACTGAGAGAAATTGGAATTTCTATATATTTTGTACTGCTTGTGTGGAAATATTTTATAGCATCTCTGGTTACCCTAAAATCCAGATAACCTTCCCTAAAAGTCTACTTTATTCACAACTTTGCAGTTATCTTCTTAAGCTCTATTTGCCTTGCAGCTCTGATGAGATCTTCTTTTCTAGGAACTGGTCTCTAAGACTGCAAATACAACAATTAGTAAATAAAAAGATTGGTATTTCATAACATTTCTGAGAGGTGAAGGGAATGGAGTACAATTTATGATACTCAACATATCTTCCAAATCAGTATT
Source organism: Aegotheles bennettii (assembly GCA_013398125.1). NCBI lineage: Eukaryota > Metazoa > Chordata > Aves > Caprimulgiformes > Aegothelidae > Aegotheles > Aegotheles bennettii. Next base: position 71,714 of record VZRW01001015.1, on the reverse strand, counting down.
AGAAAACCATTATGCTTCAGCTTAAAACTGCAATGTCTTTTCCTTTCAATCCTGCCTTTGCAATTGCCAGGCAGCCCATTAGACACTCACAGCCAAACCACAGAGATTACATCTGGGGCCATTTCAGGTGTTTTGGCAATAGTTCAGCTGCCAGTGGTCTGAGTAGAAATGCTTATTCATGGAGAAAATATTTCAATGATACAAATAGATAGGGAGGAACATGCCACTCCATTAAACTTGTGATGTGGATGATGACTTCCTCCTAGTCCTTGTGTGAGTTTTTAACTACTGCCTCTCCAATGTTTTTATACTTTTATTTCCCCAGATAAAGGAGACTATCAAACTTGTAAATCTCATTCGTAGACCTGAACAAACAATCTAAAAAAATATGACACATAGAAACATTTTAATAAGGCATAAACTCAGTTCACTGAGTTTCAAAAGACAGTCATTCTGTCCTGTGGACAATATTTGTGTAAACAGAAGTGATGAAGCAGATATGTTGGTGATGAAGTAAACCAGGATTTTGTAGAATGTAAGAGAATACAGTAACTTTTTGCACTGTTTATATATAAAGCCTATGTGCTATACAACAGAAATAAGAGAGTAACTGGGTGCTTCAAATGAAAGTTGTGTTACCAGTTATAGACCTTTTCCTTAAATGAAAGCAGGACTCATTCACAAATCAGAGAAAATTCATATCCAGTATTACTCACTGAAAATAATTTGACCAGTTTTGTCTCATGGTTGTCCCAGGTACTCCATAAGCTGAATAGGTGTTGAAGTGAATAAACTCTTCAAAGCTAAAACTTCACAGCCTGAGGTGACATAAACACATTTTAGAGGAACCTGCAGAGACTTTGACAACCATTACCCATATAACACTGGACATAATTGACCTAAATTGTCAATACAATATCTCTTCCTTAGCACTACATTGAAAAAGAAGAACTGTCTTTCTCCCTTTAGTGCATGATTTAGAATAGTAATAATGTTTTTAACCTAGAAATACATTTTTCTCTTAGTCTTTTATTCCAAATTACTTGATGTTTTTATAATGTGGAGGCTATTAACAATAGTAACTTTAAAAAAAAAATAAAAATGAAAGTGACTTATGCCCTTCTAGCTATTGTGATAGTTTCACAGGGAAACTTACCCAAAATTGAGTCCCCAGTTTGACACCTAAAATAAAGAAACTGAGCAAAAAAATGGCTATCACCTTCACAAACAACACTTCCTCTTTGAAATTATAATTGTGAATGGAATAAACTGATAAATTTCTAGAAAAATAATCCTTTGAAAATAACTGAAACAAAGACATTTCAGAATCATAATGACCAAGAAATACAAATAATCTAGTATAGCATGTATCAAGAGAAAACCACACATTTTGTTGTGAGGTAGTACATGAATATTGCTCCTCACATACAATTCATAAAGTTAATCACTTTAGACAGAGGCAGTTATCAGTAGAAAGTATTCTGCAGACAGCAAATAACTCTTTGAGGTATCAAATAACAATGTTAATATTCAAAGAAGATGGGAGAGAAGTAATATAATACCTCACTAAACCATGTTGTGCCCTAGCATTCAAATCATAACTAATTCGGGTCATGTAAACAGAAAGAGAAAGGAAAGAACAGGTTAATCCATTGACAACAGAAGTCATAGAATCATAGAATGATTTGGGTTGGAAGGGATCTTAAAGATCATCTAGTTCCAAGCCCCTGAGATGGACAGGAACACCTCCCACTGGACCAGGTTGCTCAAAGCTCCATCCAACCTGTCCTGGAACACTGCCAGGGAGGGGGAAGGCACAACTACTCTGTACAACTTGTTCCAGGGTCTCACCACCCTCACAGAAAATAATTTCCTCCTAATATCCAGACTAAATCTACCTTCATTTGTTTTGAGCCCATTTCCCCTCTTCCTATCACTCCCTGCCCTCATACAAAGTCCCTCCCCAGCTTTCCTGTAGGCCCCATTCAGGTAC
>VZRW01001015.1:0-69671 GCA_013398125.1 Aegotheles bennettii | reverse complement strand
GTCTCAGCCTGTCTTCACAGGAGAGGTGCTCCAGCCATCTGATCATCTTTGTGGTCCTCCTCTGTACTCGCTCCAACATCTCCATGTCCTTCTTATGTTGGGGACTCCAGAACTGGACACAGTACTACACGTGGTGTTTCACAAAAGCAGAGTGGAGAGAGAGAATCACCTCCCTCAACCTGCTGGTCATGCTTCTTTTGATATAGTCCAGGATACCATCAGCTTTCTGGCCTGCAAGTGCACACTGCTGGCTCGTGTTGAGCTTCTCATCCACCAACACCCCCAAGGCCTTCTCCTCAGGGCTGCTCTGTCTCCATTCTTCACACAGCCTTTATTTGTGTTTGGGATTGCTCCAACCCACATGCAGGACCTTGTACTTGGCCTTGTTGATCTTCATGTAGTTTGCATGGGCCTACCTGTCAAGCTTGTCAAGGTCCCTCTGGATGGCATCACTTCCCTCCAGCATGTCAACTGCACCACACAGCTTGGTGTCATCAGCAAACTTGCTGAGGGTGTACCCAATCCCACCATCTATGTCACGTATAAAGATGTTAAAGAGCACCAGTCCCAATACCAATCCCTGAGGAATGCCACTCATCATTGATCTCCACTTTGACATTGAGCTGTTGACCACAACTCTTAGAATGCAACCACCCAGTCAATTCCTTATCCAATGAGTGGTCCATCCATCAAGTCCATATCTCTGTAATTTCGAGACAAGGATGCCACTGTAGACACAACTTTGCATCCAAGTGATTTGCAATATCTTGGTTGAAACAGTACTCTCTTTTGCATTGTATTTCAGTAAAGATTCAATACTTCTAAATACATCTTCAGGAAGCAGTTTTGTTCCACAAAAGACTTTTTTGATCATGCTTTCAGATCATTCAAAATAAATTTAATTCTAAAAATGCATAATTTCTGTTCTGTGTGAAATTCTTTACTGTCTGTTTAACACTTGACTTTCTTGCTTTACGATTTTTGGGGAATAAACTTAGTTCAAGCTGACTTCATTATATCAGTTGCTCTAAAATCACTGCAAAATAATATAAAGATTTTGCAATATTGTAATACAAATACTTGCATCTCTTTTTCTTTAAAATTCAGAATCTCAGTTGGCCGCTCCAAAAGAAAGTATGAGGGATTTTGTTTAAAAAAAAAGAACAGTATTTAAAGTTAGTTTCCCAGATTTAGGAATAAAATCATAAAGACCCTTAAACTAGAGTAGTTAAGTAGAAGACAAAACCATGGCATGGTAATCGGATGTTTGAAACCTCAGCTGCCCCTTAAGTTAAACCGTGACTGTCAACCCCCCCGGTTCATCCTCCTTCTCACACTCCTTTTGAAAGATTTTTCCATCTTCTCTTTCAGCCCCCAGTTATGTGAAAAAAAAAAAATAATAAAATATTTGTGTTCCTGTCAGTGTGCAATGAGCTCCATGCAATCTCTCTAAGTATTAAAAATTTCAAATGGTCTCTAAGCAAGCAAGAAGGTATATTGTGCTGCTCTTTTTTATTACATAAAAAATATGGGCAAATCATTCAATTGTTGAGTTAAAAAGCTTGTAGCCTCCGGATTCTGAAATAGCACTTCATCCTTCAGACACTAGAAGTGTTTCTCTCTGAAGAGCCTTTTGTGACATGAACACACAGAAAGCCTTCTGGCTGTTTTACGATCTTACAGAGCTGTGTGTGCTTTTGCAGTGGCCCCACTCCTGCTGCAGCAGCAGCACCATAAATAAACAACACAATGCCGTGCTGGAAAAGATGAGTCTTTTCAACAGACCTACACAAAGAAATGCATCTCGGGGCTGCCCGCTGCTTGCAAAAGCAGAGTGTAATGAACAGCAGGAGTGTGGCAGGCATGGACAGCCCTTCAGGGGAATGTTGGCCAGGAAATTATTTTAATTTATCCAGTTCCCTAGGTGATCTTCCTAAGGATATTAGACTTTTGCAAGCTGATGGCCTTTTCCTTGGGAACTTTCCATCTTCATCTGCCACTGACAACAGGTACACTGCTGGAAAGGGTTTGAAAATTAGGTGGAGCCAAACCTGGATAATGGGCAGTCTACAGAAAATCACGAGGGAGGGCTACTGTGGGAGGTGGCAGGATGACTTTCTAGAAGACTCACAAAGGTGTAATGTACACTGTTTGTGTAAGGATTTCTACTATCTTCTCATTGCTAAACACTGAGGACCTTCTGCTTGCTTGAACTACAGACAGTTTTTTATCTGGCAAAACTCATGCCTGTTTAGAGCAGAAAACCTCTGACGTACTGTAATACACAGCAACTGTATCCATGCTGTCAATGAGATGGGGCCTTAAGAAGTGTCTACACCCACAGAGCTGGCATTTGCATTCTTCAGCGAGTCTCGGGAGCAGCTGATGGATGACATCTGGCTGGTCTGCTGCTTAGTCAACAGGAAAAGGCATTTTGACATGCTGACACCTCACTCAAAGTGAGCCAATGCTGGCTCTGAAAGGTTCCATGTTAGCTGACATGAGAAATCCTGGACTTCTGTAACACTGCATAAATTCTGGTCATCTTCAGGAGTGAGTCAGTCTTTAGAAGATTTTCACTAGCCTCACAAACACAGCCATTTGTGAGCACAATGCAGAGTCCCTGAGTAGCCTGGTGACACGAGTTCTATGTGGGGCACAGCTGGTGTCCCTGAAGCCATAAATAGTGATTCCTGCAGCTTCTGTCTTATATGAAAATGTCTCTTTGATCTGATGTGGTGAATCCCAAAGTCACATCAAATTCCTTTTACTAAAATAATTTAGCATTTTTTTGTACATAAACAAAGTATTTGGGTAATACTCTGTATAAATGTCTAAGAATCTTCCCTTGCTAGAGCGTTTATATTCTTTGCAGACCTCAAGGACTGAAGAAACTGATTTTTGACACAATCTTTCTGAGAGGGATGGCTTTCTTACCTCTAGAATACCAGTCCTACCTTCAACCCCATTTCTCTAAGAGAAAAAGTAGAGTTGCAATGTCACTGTATATGGTGAGAGATGTACAAGAGATTGATTTAAAAAAAATAATCAAAAATAGATCCGTCCCAGAAAGTAAGCTATCATTGAGTAGAACTAAAAAAAGACATATGCCTCCCAGACAAATAATCAATGAATGGCATTTGCAGCATTACCTGACATGTTTTCAGGACTCACTAGCAAATGTTATCCATCTAGAAAATTTTAAGAGCTATAATTTACAATAGAAAAACAAGTCTTATATGTTAGCATCATTATTTCTCTATATTCCAGATTTTTCATCCCCATTCACTGGCCAGTTTTCAAAATCTTCCCTGGTACATCAAACGTCCATTTCAAGTTAGATGTACATGTCTTTCTACCTGGTAGTACTTCTTTCAGCTGTCAGCTGGAAAATGTTGATGTCTGGTCATTGAGAGTTAACTGTCTCTAATACTGTCATTCTTATGGTGCCATTCAGGTCTGACCATTCCCGATGATAACCATAGGAATAAGAATTCGTTCAAAGAAGCATGCCACACAGCAAGTAAGAACTATTGTTTTATGGAGTATAAATTTACTTATTTAAATCACACTGACAACAACAGAATTTATGAGGGGAAAAAAAAATAGCATCATTCCCCTTTTTTTTTCAAAAGAGTAAAAACATTCAAACATTCAAAACACAACAGTGCTCTCAATTTTCTTGAAACAAACAGATGTTCAGATATTGCACCAAAAATTCAGACAGTAGAAACATTGTACTGTGTGATAAGTAATAGAGCAATTACAGAGGCTGAAAGGAAATTTGAAGAGCAAATAGCCAAAACAACATTTCATTGAGCAACTGAAAATTGGAAGATAAATAAGGGAACCATTAAGAAGTGAGCATACTTTACATATGAACTAAATAGTATCTTACAAATAATTTCAGTTTAGTCAGTTAAGTAAATAGTTTCGTAGTAAGTATATATCAAAAGGGTGGTGCTGAAGAGTAAACTAAAATGTAACAAGGAGGTAGTTTGACAATTTTAAAATATATTTATGCTTGATAAATCTACTTTCTCACATTTTATCTTGTAACCAATGAAAAGAAGGTACTCTGACGGAAGGGAGAAAAAGATAACCAAACCCAAAATACAATAAAATAAAGGAGAAAAAGATAATGAACAGCATACTTTTTTTTCTTATCTTTTTGATCAAATTCTAAGACTCACAGGTATGTAAAAAGAGGCATGCAGGTAGCTGGATGGATCCTTTAACAGAAATTAGTCTAAAATACCTGGATCACTTTGAAAATCTTTGTTTTATGGTATCTTTAAAATTGGTCTGCTTTCTGTCATTGTCTCCTCAGAGGTGCAAAATATGACAAGTTCCTGTTAAAATGTTTTTCTTTTTATTATATCTAAGATAAGTGTAAAGTTTTAGTGAATTCCCTTGCCTGTTAAACATCTTTCTATTACACTGTGATTTTTTCTTAAAGATCTGACTAAAGAAAAATGTTTCTTCGACCTCCTCCAGGTTTTGCTGAGAAAAAAAATGAGCTGGGTTTCTAAGGTCCTCTTTGAAGTCAATTTTGCTGCTGAAGAAAGGCTACAGTTAAATTAGAAACTTCAACAAGTTTCTAAAACTTATATAAAACCCTGGCTTATGGACATGTTTCTCTGTGAAGTTTTAGTTTTCAAGTGACATAGTATGTGCTATTTAAAGCTATTCTTCCTTTCTCTTGCAAAGTATGTTATGGAGCAATATAGCTGTGGCAGCAAATTTGACAATTTTTCGTAGCCCAAAAAATTTTTATTCTGGAATTATCTCCAAATACTAGAGTACTTTGGTGGTTTTGATAATGAATGAATTACTGTGAATGCTTCATTTACTGTTCCAGATAAAATGGCTACTATTTACGTAAGACCAGTACAAAAGATACTTTATTCAGAATTTGTGGAACATCTAACTTCTCCAGTGAGGAAATTCTTCCTCTTCCCCTGTGCCTGAGAATAATCAGTAAGTGATGATGTCTACAAAATTAATGAATCCATGAGCATCACAAATTCTCTATTTTTAGGCACAGTTGATATTTGTGGAATGCCACCAAGTGGAATGAACCCAAACAAAGAGGAGAAGGTACAATTTTGAAATAGATTAAATCTATCTTTTATTCTGGAAACATGACTGACATCTGCTTGTCTGAGCTTCAGCTGATTTTCTGATTGTCTGAATAGCAGAAGTTATTTTGATTCATTATCTCATAATTTACACCAGTTCTCAAATCGTTGCTTTCAAGGGAATCATTTGTAAGACACATTTCAGCAGTAGTTCATATATAAGTATTTCATGTTCACCAGGAAGCAGTCTGCAAGCAAAATATATAACATCTTTGTTGTCTGTATCCTCTGAGACAGGATCCAAAAGACTTGAATATTGAGCAATTCCTATGTTCAGGTAAGCTGATTCCTGTAGAGGAAACCTATATCTGACCTATGATACCTGTGACTTGATCCCAAGCTTCCAACTCCACCAGCTACTGCTGTTTTCAGATGAATATCTTTCATCTGAGTATCCATTCAAACAGTGAGATTTTCCTTTTTAATTTTCAGAAGCTTCTAAAGCTTCTGAAAGACTTCTAAAAAAATGCTAAAAGATTTTTCCAATCTTGTGCTTGTCTTCATTTCTGGACAAAACAGTGATAAATATACAAGCCTAAAGTTCTGTTTCTCACTATTTTTTTCAGCTTCCGGTTTAAATCAGTCAATGATATTGTTCTATTGAATAAAGCTTCTGGCTGATGTCACTACACAGTTTGGTAAAGGATGCTTTGGAGCAGATTACATGTGAGGAATGATGTATAACAATGTGATGTAAATTTTTCATGGGTTTTATTTAAACTTTATATGCTTTTGCTTCTGGATGAAGGTAAACTAGAAGGAAGTAGCAGAACCCCAAGAAGGAGGGAGGGGTAAATGCTGAGATTGGAGAAAAGATCAGGAAATGACACCTGGTGGAAGGAGGCAGAGAGAATATAGGCAGAATGAAGCTTCCTCCCAGAAAGGTTCAGAAACACTGTCTCAGAGCTACAACACAAATCCTAAGAAAATAAGGTATTTGGACAAAGACCTCAAATGTCTGTTCAGAAGTTTGTACATGGGACTATTACAAAATACGTACTGACAAAACAGTCCCTGGTTTGCCAGGAAAACTAGAATTACAGATTTATTTATGGCTTGGAACATGAGTTTGTATGACTTCTACACATGTTTTTATATTACTCGTCTTTCATGACTTTAATTGTCTATGGTAATGTCCAATTGCAATGTAAGAGATTTGTTTGCCTTTAACATCTGTTCTACATACTCTACTGGGAATCCTGAAGTGAAAAATTAATTAATATTTTATCCTTTTGCATTGGCTCTGTCCTCTACAAATAAATAATGCTAGCCATTTATTAAATATTTGTTGTCTCATGATTTCTTGTACCTCACATAATTAAAAAATGTCTGACTACAGTGCTAATCTCATGTGAAATCTTAGCATCAGTCTTTGCTTTTGCTTCTCTGTTCCATCACCTAGTTTCGACAGTCCTCTTCTTCTCTGACGTTTTACATTTTTTCTAAGCTTCATTTTTACCAAAAATTATTTATGTTTTTCCCTTGATGCATTAATGTTGGTATTTTTAATTCTTTTCTCCTTATTTTTAAGTACCATTTTCAATGTCTCAGACGTATGCTTACTTAGAATTATGGCCACTTTCTTTTTTGTGTGCGTTGCTTTTCCTCTTATTACTGTCTCTGACTCCTCTTCTGTAAGTGACCAGTTCTTCTTTTGATATTTACTATCTTTGTTTTCCCTTCTGTGTGACTATCCCCAGCTTTAATTTCATATTTAAGCACATCAGGCTATGTCAAATCATTTCCTGTTTCAGCAGTCCTAAGGCTGATTTTTGTGTTAATCAGTATTAAGCCAAGAACTGCTCATTTCTGTAGTTTGCAGGTATTTCTGGTAAAAAATTTAAATAATAATAAAAAAAAATTACATTCATAGGATAATTTTGACAATCTTTACACTTAAGAGATCACAGCTTAGGGCTAACAGTTTTATCTCATTACAACAATCTTGCTACAATGGAAAGTTATAGTTTTGCAGTCAATTTTATGGCATCACAATCTCACGTTAACTTTTCTGTTTGTGTCACAAACTCATCCTTCCTCAAATCCAAGCTAAAAACTGATAGAGCAGTATAGTCAAGAAGTGATGATGGTCCTTTCTGCAGCCACCCAAAGTCCAGGACAAGCATTAAGGATCAACCTGGTTTCTTCAGCTTCACTGTGTCACACACAGAGACTAAAGTAACATCCAAAGCAGGGCTTCCCAACCTGGAAAACCATTTTCTTTTTGGAGCAGAATGGATGTCACAGCATGCCACAGAGATACCCTCCAGTTCCATTAGCCAGTCCTGAAAGAGCTTGAGACACCTTTGATATGTGAAGTACGGTTTGATTAGTTGTAAAGTACCTTGTGTATAAGGGCTACCCACAACAGCCAAAAGCAGCTCTGTAATTTTTGCACACCCTGCATTGGCACCTTCCCTCATGAATAAATATTTAGTCATCCCTTCTCACTCCAGATGAGCTGAAATTTCACATTAGATTATAACAACATTTCTATAAGATGCCCCCTCTGTAATCTTTTTGATAGTGAAGCCATTACAGTGAAGAGAAATTTGATAGACCAACAAATCTGCATGCACTAATTGAGCTGAAATCCGTGGAAGGCATAACTAGCTGACCCCTTTGCAATGTCAAGGCACATACAAAGCTTGTGAGGGTTTTGTAGGACTTATCAGAAGGTTTTGCTGTATTTATTCCCTGAGGTTTTGGGGAAAGGGGGGAGGAGGGCTCTTTTGCCTCACAGGAAAAAAAGAATATGTTCTATAATTAAAAGAGAGAATGAGATATTCAGGAATTAAAGAGCTTTCCAAATATTGTTTAATTGATGTGTTTTCTGGGTTTCATCATATCATTAAGAGGTAACAAACTGACCCCACACATTCCATTCTCTCACACATTTTTCTGTTCCAGGGGTTACCTGTGCTCATGTTTACAGTTGCCATTTTTAAACTGTAATGTTTCTTTCGCATTCCCATTAGTTCTTTCAAGGTTTCATGCCACTATTTACAATGTCTTGTTTAGCATATTTGTGGTTTAAGCCATATCAGTCTCCAGGCAAGGGCAGTGCTGAGCAGGCAGCATAACAATGAGGTTTAACTGCTCTTGAATAAAAATAAACCATCAAAATTAGGGGGAAGATCTATGTGGCAAAGCATCATGCAGTTCAATAGCAGGGGTCCACCAGGTACTGTAGCTCCTCTGCTGCAAAATTCCTGATCAGTTTGTTTTCTCCCATAGAATATTTGTTTAGACTGTATCCACCCTGATCAGAATATAAAATTTTCTTTTTCAACACACTTCTCAAGGGAGTTTTAGGTCATCGCACTACATGTCTTCTGAGTTACTGGAGAAAGGGGATTGGATTTAAGATTTTGGGGTTTTTTTTAGAAAAACTCTGGTGGGATTCTAGCCACTGCTTGCTGAAATGGTATTTATAAATCTCTGTTACAAGTCCATCTGGAGCATTCAAGGTTATGCTAATTTCAGTCCATGGCTCTGCTGCTGTGACAAGCCAGGTTGTAAAAGTTAAATATTAGTTAAGGTCTAAAATGCAAATATTTATGTCATATATTTTAATTGCCAAGCAATAAGTGCTGTACTAAGTCTTCTAAAGGTAGTTATGTGATTGAGAGAATAAATTTCAGGAAATATCATCTCTACATATATATTCAGACTCCTAATTAGCATATGTGAGAATGAAGTGGTCCAAACAACCCCTTTACGATTTTTCAAGTATAAACATAAAGAGCCCCAAATCCCCATTGTTATGATGATGAATATATTCCTATAAAATTATGGGTGTATTTGGTTTCAGTGTGTTAAGACCAAAAAAACAAGGAGGGGCAAGAAAGAATTATGTATATTTTTGGGGGCATCAGGCAACTGATTCTTTACGAGCAATAAAGACAGATTTCTTTTTGTTTTCATTTTTCTACATACATAAATGCATACATATATGTAAGCAATGAAGACATCTGGGGAGACTTTCTCCTCAATTGGCTTTTTCCCCTATCTCAGATATGAGCCTATTTGAAATGCCACTAAAGCTGTCAAAAGGGCTCCTACTGTCTTCAGCGAATACTGAGTCAAGCCCAGAATTACCTGCACAAACATCATTACTTAAACAGCTCACAGAATGGTGGCACTGAAATCCCAGACCCCAGGATGCTGTAATTCATTTGCTCAATGAGTATCTACTCCTCTTTAACTTTATCAGGTGAACATTTAACAGGAATTTCTTTGGGAACAGTGTGCTAGCTGTGAAACATTGAAATACCTACAGGCTCACAAAAACTCAGTCTAACAACCTGGCATTTTTTTTTCCCCCCAAGGCAGAAAAATGCAAATCATTGAGAATTCCACCCTTGCAGAACAGCATAGTGACCCACCACTTAAAAGAGAAATCTAAAAAATTCATTGCAGTCTTTCCATTGGTACATAAACTTTATTAAATGAGAAGAGGCCAAGTAAAACAAAACAAAATCTGACTACCACTTCACACACCAGTGCAATTGTAAATGATGGTTCTGTGCAATGTAGAAGTATATAGACTCTGACCTTTGCTCTTAGGGCCATAAACCTTTTCTAGTTATAATGATAGATGCCTCAGAAACTGTTCTATTTGGTAAAAACACCATCTACAAGGTGATTTGAACCATCTCTTATTTATGCCTTTTATAGATTTTCTTCAGATTGGAATGGCATGATTAGAAAGCTCTTCTATCAGCAATAGACAAGCAAACAGGTGGACAAAAATAAAAATTACTGAAGAATAGCCACTTAACTTACAACTATGAGCTGACCAAATATGACAAAGACCAGTGTCATTTAAACATTTGCAGAGAAAGAGGAGAGAGAAAATGTTTCAATTCATCTTATCTGTTTAAAACTACAACATTATATCATTAGCTTTGCAGAAGACAATTCTTTCTCTGTTATATAGTCTGTATTAAAATCTATTGGACCAACACTCAGTAAAGTAAGTATCAATTGAAGTCAATGGAGTATCACCTTGCAGGAATAGATATAGATCCATATTTAAAGGTTTGTCTTTGTAATTCTTACAGCAACAAAATCACTTTCTCTCTGAAATATACCCGTTCTCTTTTTAAGCACAAAGGCATGTTTGTCAGGTGTCCCTGCAGAAGACAAGACCACTTTAGCCCAGATAACTCATAAATTATATGAGTTCTCATATTCTATCTGTATAGAATGCCATTTATGATAGTTGCTTTACTACGAATAGCAAAGGAAAGGTGTATACTTGCAAAGCTCTTTAGAAATAAGCTTAGGCATTATTATTGATTATATATGATTATATATGATTATATAATGATTAATTAAGATAGTTATTAATTTCAAGAACACACTTTCTATTCCCAGAACTTCAACTGTGGTCCTGGACAAAAGCCTGTATTCTCTATTTGATATTAGTCAATCCCCAATTGGTCTCACTATAACAACACTCCTGAGGGGTCTGGACAGGGAATCCTTTGTAAAAAATTACAGATTTCTACGTCTAGAGATAAATTAGTGACTTGGTTTAGTGTAACAGCTGAAGTCTGTTATCCCTTCTGGAACCACGTGCTCCTCTGTGGTTTCTAGAGAGGGAAGTGACAGCTGAGAATTATATTGCTTTAATGGATTTTGACTTGTATCTTGGTCATATATAATTCCTCCTCTTAATCACCCAGGCTGTTACATTTTTTTCATTTTCTTCTCCTATTGCACATTTTTTATTAGGGATGATTTTCCCACAAAAAGATATGAGGAAGGGAATTTCTGCATCAGTCTTTTTGTTTAAGGTGACCCCGTGCCCTAACATCTTCAAAAAATATAACTTTAGCAAAGTAAGCCAGGCTGTGACTTAGCAAAGTTCAGAGATAATTCAGGCAGTGAAATCACAGTGATATGGTGTCAAATGTTTTCTTCTGCACTATAAAGGAAAACATTCTCTTTGAACTCAGCAAGGACTTTGTAGGACAGGAAGATTATTTGAACCAGCATACTCTTCTCAAACTATTCTGTGTGTTGGAGGAATACTGCATATCCCTTGGATGTAAATTGCAAATTGTTTCCTTCAGTCAGATAAAGGACACACACAAGGTTCTCCTTGTATTTATGTGTCTAGTGGTACTTGAGTCCATGGCAAACACTTAGTCAATAAGAGCAAACATCAATAGCAATAAAAAAGACTTGTCTTTCCTTTTCCTGCAAAGTCAATGGAATCTGTCTCATGTGATTTACTTGCCCACTTTTGCAGGTAAAATTCCTGTTCCAGCCCTGGGCTGGAATAGTTCTGTTTGATAGGCACATTTTACAACTATTTAAATGGCTGCCAGTATCATCATCCATCTTCTGCCACCAGAAGTGTTGTCTTGCTAATGTTTTCTTGTTTATCACACCTGAATATTCTATATGTAATGCACATAGGTACTTTCTTGATATCAATTTAATTTCCCTACTTCAGAAATTACATGGCAATTTAGATGTCATTAAAACCAGCCTAGCACTGCTACATATTTCCAAGACCAACCAGTAAGGATAAACAATCTTCAAGATCTACATTATCTGTAACGCCCTTTTATGTTTGCCATTGATTCATCACAGAACTGATTTCTATAACTTAGCTTTATTCAATTTAAGAAAGGATGACTCTCTGGTAACACTATATGATTAATAAAATATCAAATGCCATTTTCTAGCTTCCAATTTCAGTTTGGCTCTGGAAGGAGAGAAACAGAAGAGAATGAAGGACAGTTAGAGCTATTAAATTTCTGTTTCATTTGTCAAAAAAATAAGAAGGGTGTTATTCTGTGCTACTTTAGCCTGACCCTTGTCCCTAAAGACCACTATGCCTTCACACATTTGAATGTCTCAAAAAGAATTCACAAAGGGAACTTCTTAAGTACAGTCTTGCAGAACTAAATGGAATTTGGTAGTATTTGTGTGCCATATCTTAAGCACTAGAAAGCATTTCATGAGGCTTCTGAGTAGTTCCCTGCACTAAATTAAAAGCTGTGTATTGTGTATTTTGGAAAGAAAGCATTAGAAGGGCCAGAAATAATACACCAAAATGGAAAATGAAGACAAGAGGGCCAGTTAAAACAATAAAGCATTAAAAGAGGCAGTGATATAGGAAGGACAGAAGGGGAAAAAGGAGATAAATAGAAGAACTCAAAAATAGCTGTGTAAAAAAAAAGACAGTACAAGTATGACTATGATGACTCACAAACTAACAATGTGATTGATATGTCTGTTATATTAATTGTGTTGAATGCTGGATATGTGTGGAAAGACAGACACAAATTTTTTAGGTGCACATAACAATAACACCATAGCAAAATTTTGTTCCAAAATACTTTTTTAAAGAATCTGTTATATTGCATTCAATGTTACATTTTTAAAGTAAGGAGCAGAAGGTAAAGCTCCCAATGTCTGTGTTAATCTACTTTTCTTGTTTCGTAACAAACAGATCATGTTTGTAACATACAGTCTGACCTCAATGGAAATTTTTCATTTCCATCATCTTTACTAATACAACTCTTCAAGGCTATTCAAAGTACTGCCTTTCCCTTCTGAAATGAGTGTCAGTATAGTTTTTTTAAGATGTCCCACATCCTTCATTATACACAGGAATCTGATCAAGTCAGGAATTTTCTTCAATCTGTGCAAGTGTAATGCTTAATTTCCCGCAGAGTCTCAAATTGTTGTATTTGCTTTGTTCATAGAACTGGAAATAAATTCTGATGTATTTTAAAGGACATGAGATCAAAGCCAAAGGTATGACTCATCATTTCTTAGCCTGTCCCAACTACAAAATAAAATGACTTCACTTAAGCTACTGTGACAGTGATTGTTCAGTATCCTGTCCAGGACATAAGACAGGATTTTACATTCACTTTACACTGGGAGAAATAAAGACAGTAAAGATACTAATATAACATAGAGAGAATATCAAGTCATTAATAGATTGCAGTAAAACTTAAAATCAAACAAAAATTAGTCGCTAGCAAACAAGAAGACTTTTGTGGGCTTATTGCCAGATACTGTAAACTCCCTGTAACTGTGAATTAATTGATGCTCCTTTCCAACATCAATAGATGTTGTAAAAGTTTGGCAGTGTCCTAAAAAAGAGCTCTGAAGAGTTTGAGAGAGCATGATTAAGCCTTGATCTTCAGAGAATGCCACATTAGAGCAAGAAGCTCAACCCTAGTAACCAAGTTTACAACACTTTACTGGTTAAGGATTATTTTTCACAAGGAAAAGGATTAGAATTTCTCCTTTAAAACAAAAGCTGACATTGTGCTTTATAGTTACATATCCCCAAAGACAGGGGAACTGTACCAGCCAACTGCACAATGCAAATAAGCTGAGTGTGTTGATGTGGACAGCACCTGCACTCATATTTTGTGAAAAAATAGGAGTCTAATCCCTCCCTATAGACGAAAAAAGTTTATTCACAAAGGTCCTGGCTTATTAATAAGCTTAGCTGTCTATTTTTATTCACTTAAAGCTGTATAGGTACACCAAAATCAGTAGAAATTATGGACCCACACTTCAATACCCTACGAAATTTGGGCCTATCATCTAACCAGCCAATTTTTACAAGTTTTAAGTACAAAATATATTTATTTTTCTAATTGTTAGTATTGTTCTTTAGCTTCATCCTTGATATAATTCAATAAAGCTCAGTAATGACTTGCAATAGTAATTGCTTGTTTGCTTCTCAAAAATAAAATGCAAAATGTGTAGTCTGATATATATATATGTATATATATTCTTGTCCAGCAAAAAAAAATAATATTAGAAGCAATATGATATTTAGTATCAATGATTATCCTAAAAAAACAATTCAGTTTGGGAAAATTGTATATTTTTGTACAGTCCTCCCTGTCTCAGTTTTATGCCCTGAAGTGTAGCCAAAAAGCACAATACCAGCCATATAACAATGAGTCTCAAAACAATAGTGCATTACCTTTAAAACATAACTGGATACACGGTAGGTCTCAGAAACATACTGTGCAATTACAATTACAATTGTAATTACAATTTTGCTGACAGTAAGCGGCAACTTTAATAGTCGTGTGATACTATTGCCTGATTTATCTGTGACAGATTTAATGTGTTGGCAGATACAACCTTGCAAGCCGAATGTGGAAAGTAGCCAGTTGCAGTTATTAGTTTATTGTTGCATATGAGATGTTCTTTGGATGTTACTCATGGTATACTAAAAATGCACAGGCTGGCAGACATTTTCGAAATAGGTACACAAAGGATTTGATTGGAGACTGCATTCTGCCAGAGTTCAGTGTGTTTTCATCTACTTTTTCTCTGAACTAGTTCATAGTCTAATATAAATTGAAATGTCAATACCATGTATGACATTTACCTTGGTCTAGCAGGGGATCAAGAAAAAAACAATAAATGGATTTTCTCCCAGTTCGACCAGGCTCTATGCAACCTAGTTTTTTGGGGTTTTTTTGCTTGTTTTTCTTGGTCAGAAAATTTTAGAAAAATTCAGATTATACTTGTAGTTTGCAAGTGGTCTTTCTAGTTTTCACCACTATCCCCCAGATCAAGAAGCAGTAGCTGCAGAGATATTGGCATTGCAGTTATTTCTGGAAGCATCTGTACCAAATCACCTCACCTATGAGAAAAGGCTGAGAGAGCTGAGACTGTTCAGCCTAGAGAAGAGAAAACTCTGATCAATGTGCAGAAATACCTGAAGGGAAGGTGTAAAGAGGATGGAGCCAGGCTCTTCTCAGTGGTGCTCAGTGACAGGACCCGAACAAAGGAAGTTCTCTCTGAATATCAGGAAACACTTTTTCACTGTGAGAGTTACCGAGCTGTGGCACGGGTAGTCCAGGGAGGTTGTGGACTTTCCTACCTCAGAGATACTCAAAACATGTCTGGACATTGTCTTGAACAACCAGCTCTAGGTGGCCCTCCTTGAGCAGGGGTTGGACCAGGTGGCCTTTGGAGGTCCCTTCTCACCTCAATCACTTATATGAATCTGTGATTCTGTGAAAATTGTCAAGATGGGCTGTTTTTCATGAGACACCCAAACCAACAGAATAAATCTGAGATGTTCTATAGAACCTTTACCTATAGACCTAAATATCCTTGTTTGTGTGTATTAAAGGAAAGACTAGAAGAGGAAAAAGAAAAGGAAAAGTAAAAACTAAACTCATTTTTAAGTCACAGTTGAAATAATACTGTAATAAGACAAACAGCAATTCCAGTAAATAGAATAATATAATACTTTATAAATATTATAAAAATATTTTTCATCATTCAGAATTTTTTTTCCTGGCTATTGGTAATAAACAGATATCAGCTGATACTAGGAATGACATTTTATGGCTTCCAAGTACAAAATAAATTTTCACTTACAGGAGAATTAATAGCAATAGAAAAAAAAAGTGCTAACACTAAGATTGACTATTATTCAGTGATTCAACTTCTAGAAATGTTCTAGACATCCTCATTGAAACTACATTTAATATTTCATGCATCTGAAAGATTTTTTTCCTTTTTTTATTACCAGGATGCAAATTCCTCATTATAGCATCCTGCTAATGATGAAGGATATGTCCTCCATTTATCTGTATCCCTTTGTTGATAATTCCTATGAAATCCTGCATTTCAAGAATTCTAATGACCAGTGAGATAAAGTACTTACTTAAAATTATTTCATTTACTTACTTAAATTCAAGCTATGTAAGTCCCCAGAAAGGCAATCCTATCTAACTGAAAGCTTCTAGCTGGAAGATGACACTGTGCACACTACCTAGTTAAATTACATAGCATCTCTTTCTCCTCAGTACATGTTTGGAGAACTTATTCTACAGATTAAGGCAAACTAAGCAAGTAAGGATGGTTTCAGAGGGTGTCCCATGGGCTACAGTTGATAAATAGTGAATTATATTACTTGGTAATATTTCATTCCTGATCTGAACTGTCTCTAATCTTCTCCTGGTAAATGTGGAGCTGTTACACTCCCTAGGCAATCTGTCTGCTGCTAAGCCCTCTGAACTCACATTTTTCTTGACAAAAGGCAAGGAAATCTGTGTGAGTAAAAGCACATGTTCCCACCTCTGTCAAGTAAAACTACAAAATGCTTTTGCAGGTCCACAGAAATTTCCAAGAGACTTCATTTTTAAAACCAATTAGGAGGTTTGGATTAGGGTTGGGGTGGGGAAAGTAGTAGAACAAGCAAGCAGCAGAACAAATAATAGTTTTTAGATGTGTATCAACATTATATGATTATATGGGTGCAAGGTGCATTAGGCTACCCTATGAATAAAAGTTAAATACCTTTCAGATATCTTTGCAATAGAGCATACTACTAAATAACTTCTAATTTTGTTAAAATCTATAGTCACTACTGCAACAGAGTGTACTTTTCTTATTATTTGGTAGTTGTTCTTGGGGTGTTTTTTTCACTCTTTCTCCTATTCTAATACAATATATCTTGCTATCGATAGGGTAAATAGAGCTAGTAGTCTCCAGTCTGAAATCAGAGCAGGTTTTCAAAGATGTATGGTCATGTGGCTTTGAAAACAGGAAAGCGAAGCTACTGTCAGTGTGCAGTGCCCTCTAGTGATCAGCTCAGTGAAGTGGTAAGAATAGCATACTGATTTTTCGTACTCGACGTTTCTTGATATTTGGCAAAAGAGAGAGAGGGAGAGAGAAGAAAAAATTATGGTGGCAATGACGATTTACAAGGGTCAGCAATTCTACTTTTAGACACCGCATCATTCCATTCCGAAGCATGTGAGGAAAAAAAGGAAATAAACACAGAAACATTGAGAGCTCAGGCTATATACCAGAAAACAGTAATGGTAAAACATCTCTGGCATCATCAGCCACTAGCCTATACTGTCAAACCTCTGTTTTTTCCATCCTTAAAGAAGCATTAGTACAAGAAGGAAGCACTGAAAACATAAATCAATGCTTATTAGTATCAGTTTTGTATGTTATTTAGTACAGTAGTATATTAGTACAATATACAAATTGTCTATAGTTATCCAAAACCTGCCAAAATATTGATTTGTTATATCCTAAAATCTTGCTTCTTGATAAATCTGATTAACAGCCACAATAGATGACAGAAACATTCTCAATTCTCATGTTATAAGTAAAGGGTTTTTACTAAAAAATAATACCTGGGACGTTATTAAAGGGGAAACTTAGTAGGAAAAAGAGCTTCACCCACTGATCTGAATCAGCAGGGCAAGGCTACCTTCCAGGAGGCATAGATGAGGCAAGGGCAAAGTTCCTGGTGTCTACAGCCAAGGTCAGGGCACTGCTTGGGTTCTGTGGTTCCTCACAATCTCTTTGGCCTCACTTTGTTGTGCAACAGAGACAATAGACTCAGTCACAGCTCTGGATAATTACTTGAATGAGATAGCCCCACAGTTTAAAAATGCATAAATACACAAAAAGGGCATATATGCATTTAAATCCAATCTCACACTAACCATGTTCTTCCTTTTACTCTGGTTAGAGGAACTTATTTCTGGTAGAGCTGTATTTAGTTCTGCTTTGTTCAGTGACATCAGTGATGAACTCTGAACTGAATTCAGCTCCAATAACCACACTGTCTGTCTGCCTTGTTGCTGATGTGAGTGAAACAGCAAACAAATTGAAATATTTTTAGGTTTTCAAAGGGAGTCAGATATCTCTGCCACTGCAAAAAATGTCGAGAAAGAAAGAGAGAGAGAAAGAGAGAAAGAAAGAGAGAAAGAGAGAAAGAGAGAAAGAGAGAAAGAAAGAGAGAGAGAAAGAGAGAGAGAAAGAGAGAAAGAGAGAAAGAAAGAGAGAAAGAAAGAGAGAAAGAGAGAGAGAAAGAAAGAAAGAAAGAAAGAAAGAAAGAAAGAAAGAAAGAAAGAAAGAAAGAAAGAAAGAAAGAAAGAAAGAAAGAAAGAAAGAGAAAGAAAGAAGGAAGGAAAGAAAGAAAGAAAGTCCAAACTAATTAAACTAATTCATCCTCCACTGGCTGCACAGAATTAAAAAAAAAAAAAAAAGCCCGAAGAGCTGACCTGAAAAGCTCCACAAAGCCCTTTTTCGGCATGTTTTTCTGGTCCATACTGCCTGTTTCCTCTGCTATCTCTGCTTTTACCACACATACTTTGCCCTTATTTATTATCAAAGCAGTACAGAAATGTAAATTAGGCACTCATTTTACTGAGAGCGAAAGGAAACAGAGCAATATAGGACATCCCAGTGTCATGCATGGCCTCTTTCAAAAAGCTCTGCTGTCAGCTACCACAGGCAGTATTTGTCACCTTAGTGCAACAGTGAGATGCACTAGTGCTAGCAGAATTCAGGCACCTGCTTATCTCCATTAAGACAAGCAGTTTTGGTATGTAAGTGAAGAGAAACCCATGATTTTTGCCCATTGCTACACCCACAGAGGTCATCAACACCTCTCAAATTGATCAGAAGACTGCTTCTTCTTGCAGGATATAAGGCAAGCTAGAAACAATCTTCCTAGAGGCTATTTAGTGTGAAATACAAGTAGCATCAAAATCAGACAGAATTCATAGTTGTTTTCAATAGTAAAGGTTTATAGGACAGACAAAATTACTTTGAAAAAGTAAATTTCTCCATTATTCCTCACTTTGTAGTCACATTT
Source organism: Aegotheles bennettii (assembly GCA_013398125.1). Lineage (NCBI taxonomy): Eukaryota > Metazoa > Chordata > Aves > Caprimulgiformes > Aegothelidae > Aegotheles > Aegotheles bennettii. The sequence goes on along the minus strand of VZRW01001015.1, from coordinate 50,888 downwards.
ATTATGTGTATAAACCAGTGCAGTATACTCAAAAAATACAAACTATACAGTGTCATGTTGTATTAACCACTGAATAATTTAGAGTAAGAGCTTATATGAAGGCTTATAATAAGGACGTATTTATGAAACTAAGTACACACTGCTGTTACAGGACAAAGAGGAAATGTCACAGTTATGATTGCTTAACCATAATAGAAAATGCATCCAAGCAATCCATCTGAATAATATATTTATCTTTTTAAAATACACATACTAGATTCTACAAATATTTTAGATTTTTCTTTGGTATCACACATATTTTTAAAGATAAATGTAATACATTATATTAATTAACAAACATGTGAAGTACAGTATATCATAATTTCTAAAATTGAAGAAACACCCTGAAATCACTCTGTATACTTTGCTTTCTATAACCCCTTTATAAGTTTATTTAAATTTAATGATGAGAAGTCTAGCTCTTCAAATATGTCTCATAATTTTGGTACACATTGCACCATTCTTGCTCATCCATGCATCTTTTCCAGTTATCTTAAATTTTTCATAATTGAGTATAAACACAAGTCCAGTCCTGTTAAGTTTATTATGAGTAAGTATTTGTAATCTTTGCTGTGTGGTTTTCCCTTTTACTACTGCTTTCTCTAGGAAGTTAGATACTTAAAGAGGAAGATCCTCATGTGGTTTCCTCTGGAGTCTTCTACAGCTGGGTAGGGTGAATTTATTCAACAAATGACAAAAAAATAATACATTGCACAGCATGACAAAGACACTAAACTCTTAAAAAAGCATCCATCTTATATCTAAAACTATAAAGCTTTAGTTTATAAATTCCAGTGTTGATTAACACAACTATTTATGAAATATGGATATCCACTTCTCTTGTAAAGCCTTGAAGATGTCAGATAGAACAGTGAACACTCGTTATCTCCTGAGTTGGATTTCATCAGCTACACAAATTTGCTAACTATGTATGTTGGTTTGCTTAAGAACTGAGCGTTCTCAAAAGGGATTGACAACAACCCATGAAGTCATCAGGAGATCAGATGCAAAATCCATAGGTCACAAGACGCTGGTTGAAAGTGGGAAAAACTATCAAAACCATCTCCATATTCTCCTATACACTAGAAATGTTGTCTGTGCAATCTGTATTTTGCATAAAAGTTCACAATGAACATAAAGAAACACATTCCTTTTCATTGACATTTTAAAATCTGCTATTCACCCCAGTGATATGTGCTCTAGTAAAGAAAGGAGACCACTGTAAAAGGACATTTCTTCACCTCCAGGAGGTCCTGCTGAGGAAGATGATCAAGCATGGGACTTACAGATAACTTCTGTCTGAAGAAGGTAAGACATCTGGTGATATTTCCTGACAAAAACTGTCTGCTTCTCTTTGTAAGTCAATGGACTGCCAGAAAAGAAGATTCTTATATATATTGCAGATTCCACACTGAAAATGTATGGGACTGAGCCCTGAGACTACGTGGAAGATCTCAAAAAGTTCTTGATAAGACAATTTGTGGAGTTGTAATCCCTGTTTCTTGTCACCACTCCCTCATGAAAACTCATATCCTGTGCTGTGGAGTCAGCTGAGCAAATGAGTTCTTGCATGACCTGGCATGGGCCTAATTTGTGTTTAAACTTATCACAGTGATAAGATTATGATTTTTGTTTCTTTCTACTTTATGTTATAGCAAAATAGAGTAGAAGAACTCTTTAGAATTTTTTTTCAATCTGATGCCAAAAAAGTTCAAAATCTGACAGGCAATTATTTTTAAGGGAAACAAGTAAACAAAGAAACAGGAATGTGCCATGCCTTGTTATACATCTTTAAGGACATTAATTTGCAATATAATACATGATTCAAAATCTTTCTCTGACTAAACCATTTTTATTCCTTCTCCTGGCCTAACTTCTGCATAACTTTGCACAGATGACCTACATGTCTGGACAGATACTCTATCTCAGATCTGAAGAGTCTTATGGAAGAAATGTTTAATAATCTAGCAATATTTCAAGGGTGAAAAAAAAATCAGAATATTTGAAGAAAAAATGTACTAAAAATTAATAATCAGATCTAATTATTTTCTTTATCAGCACAGTTGTGCAGGCATACAGTGGATTCCATAGGTCTAGTGCATGAGGTGAAATCCTGACCCTGTTCTGAATACTGTCATTTCCAACCATAGAGACCATATTTTGTATTTTTAAGCCATCAAAATAAGGAGTTAAGATACACAAAAATTGAGATCTTTTTTTCACATCTGTATATTAGAAGGCTGTACAGAATAAATATGTCATTTACTGCAGCAGTCATTTCTCTGGGCTGAAGTATATAACTGTATTCTCTGTGTGAGATTGTTAATAAAAAGAGATATTTCTACCATTAGTAAAACAAACACTCTCTAAACATAGACGTGTGAATAGACTGGCCCAGGGTACCCTAGTAATAAGAGAGAATGATCATTTTAATAGCATTAAGCACGGTTGGAGTAGTCAAATTTTCACAGAAATCTCTGCTATGTGACTAAGCAGTCAGAAGCAAAATGTGTCGTCTATCACTTCTGTCTTTTTTCATTGTTTCCAAAAGCTAACAGAAATCTAGCCAAAATTATGAATTATCTAAATTTAAAAGAGTTTTAAAGTAACAAAATAAGTGCAGCCTGAGGCTTCACAACATGTGGAGGGGAAGGGACAGGTGATTCATACATATTGAGGTTTGGGTGGCTTCCCATCAACAAGCCAAATCTGTTGTCACTTTGCCATGAGCGTGTCAACAGTACAGCATCTTCAGACATCTTTATCCCCTGCAAGAAGAAGAAATAATGTAAAATAAAGTTAACAGATTATGCCTTGTTAGTTACAGTTATACCTGAATCCCAGTAGTGATCCCGTCAGGATTGCACTCCTGCAGGGTTCAAGTGCTTTCTTCTCCACCTCTTCATAGTTGGAATGACACTTTGGAAACCTCTGTTCAGAGGGATATTTTTTCTGCTAGAGAAAAAAAAAAAGACAAAAACAGATAAAAGAGAGTTATGGTATGAGAGAAAAAAATATTCTGCCTTATCTTAAGGCAGATGGTTATTTTCTTTTAAAATGTTCTTTTTCTATGAAAGAAAAATTTCTGACCAAGCTAATTCTGTAAGAGTTATAATTCTGGTCTATTGCAGTTGCTGTCAGTATAGATGTAATGGATAAATTCCCAGAGATGTGTGACTTTCCAAACAGAAATACAGCAAATAATACCATTTGTTTTCTGCTTTCTTTTTCCTCAGCTGTGAAGATTATATTTTCCTGGGACATTATTGGTCAAATTCTGAAGTCAACATGATTTCTAAGGTACTGATAAGTGTAATTCAGTTCAGTGGGTTTCCACATAGGAGAGTCAGATGGTGCTGTACTACATTTTCAGAAATTACTAGAAATGTGTGGGAGAAAACATAAAATTAAACAGACTAGATCATTTGACAAAAGGCTAGTTCTATATAGTGAAGATTTATGAGACTACTTGCTGTTGCACTTCAAAGATGTGTCAATCAGAAGCTGCAGAAATACTATTGATGATAGGGAATCACCTGTACTTTTGGCACATTCACAGCATACTTCTCTACCAACTGAGTCACAGCCCATGTGCACATTCATATGAAGAAAGACCTCCTAGTTCTGACAACTGTTTTGATAAGCCTTTTCTCATGATAATGGAGAAAAAGTGTTTCTGTCATTCCAGTTAAGGGACGTATCTTGGTTTAGATGCTGGATCTGGTAGTAGTTTGATTCATTTTTCATTTTATCTCCAAATGAATTTCAGTCAATGCAGTGATTAAATGCTTTCACCACATACTCACTTTTTCCAGGAAAGAAATGTTATTCATTCCTGTTAGAAAAGTAGCTCATTTCAACATCTTCAGAAGCAACCTGGGAAGCAAATAATATGAAACTATTTTTCCTTCACAGCTTGCTTACATATTTTAGGTGTGATGCTCAAGTGTTGCTTATGACTGTGACTTCTTTCAATGCATAGTGTTCCATACCACCACTGCTATTTAAATTATATCTCATTTGCTGCCTATTCGGACATTCACACTGATGATTCAGACATTCATCTGAACATCCTTCAGGAACCAGAAAATCACAAATGAGCACAGTTGTACAGAACAGGGTTACAAAGACATCAATCAGAGATGCATGCAAAGGTGGGTCATTGCCTGTCACACTCGTAGCAGCATATAATGGCACAGAGGCAATGGTTCCTTAAGTCATTTTAAACATTGCAGCTAATGGGATTTTTCATAATACATTTCACCAGAAATTTCAGAATGTGATGCTGTTGTGCTGACTGCATTTTGACCACTAAAGCCAAATGTCAGCCCTTCATCTGCAACAAAAGCAAGGACTACAGTACCACTGGTGAGCCCGTTTCAAGCAGCTGAGCACAATCTTGCTAATTATCTTAGCCATTCTTTCTATACACACTATGCTACTAATTCTGAAGTGTGTGTTTGTTATTTTCAACAGGCTGATGATGTATGTAAGTCGAATAAATATTCACTGAGGTCCTTGGCACTTATTTGGCTTTGATATTTGAAACAGTATTCATATTAAGAAGCTCAGTCTTCTAGATGCTAATTCATTATGTTTTTTTAATCACATGTTTTCTTCATGGCTCACTCATTTTATAGCCTTCTAATTTTGATTATTCATTTTATATTATGTTATTTTATTTCACTGAAAGAATGCAAGAGCCTATTCATGGATTCCTTGTATTCTCAGGCATTGCAGCACCTGCCTCTGTGTGGAAAAACTGTGATGAGGCAAACAAAAATACTCACACTTAATACTGAGTCTGAAGTTCTAAACCTCTCACAGAGGACTGAAATCATTATCGGTATATAGTGAGAAGGATTTACAATAAAGTGAGAGAAGAAAATGCAGTCTGAAGTACTGAAAAATAGGTCGCCTTCATTAGACAAAATAAAGGACCTATGATGCAAAATAATTTTCTAAGACCTCAGACTCCTGTTATAAAAGAGAGATGACACCATCAGGAAAGAAAGAATACCTGAAATCCAGCAACATGCAACCTGTCCTGCAGAATAGATGGAACGGACATTGCTTTTCACTTCCATATGTTCTAACTTGTATGTGGTCTGATGTTGGCACTACTACTTAAGCAATGCTAAAACGTAACTTCAAAGTGCACAGTAATTTTGATACAAATTTATATCTTTCTGGCTAAATTATTAAAGTAAATGTGACTATCTGTATCATTTTCAGGTGGACAAAAAATAGATATTTCTCAATCTTACATCCATTTTTTCCTTCTTAAAAACAGTAATCATTTTCCAAATAATTTGGAAATATTTTTGCTTCATTTTCAGGTTGTATTAACTAAGTGCCTTTTCCTTTATGAGCAAAACATTGAAGGACAAATGCCAGCTTCCATCTTGTTTCCATCACACTGCTTAATACAGGCAAAATTAAATTCCTTTATAGCCCAGAATACATGGATCAATGAAGAATATGTGAAATGTCTACATCACCAAACTGTTTAATTGAAAGTTAACAATCCAATGAGCAAGGGGTTTTCCAGTAACAACTTTTACCTGTAATGGCTTATTAACATTTTGGAGAAATATATGCAAAAAGATAGCAATGCCTATTCTAAACAACTGAAATTGTTATGTGTCTGGTGTCTGAGATGTATCTAATCTTTTTTACTGCACAATGCAGAGTTAAATCTATTTTGTTCAATTACAATGTCTCCTTTAATCTACTTATTCTGGCACTAATATATGCTAAGTGTCTGTTCTTTAATTGCTTTGCCATAAATAATTCAATTAGTTTAACAAAGCCATGATTTTCACACAGCTATCTAAAGTTCTTATAGGAAATATTGTATGTTGACACCATAAAAAGTATGTATTCCTAAGACTAAGCAAGCGTTACAATAGTTGGAGTTCAACTGTAGCTGTAATTCTTACCACCCCATCTGAGCAGAAGCAAAAGGAAAGCTGTATCCAAGTTTTCTTCCAAGATATACAGATTCTCATTTAAGAAAGCTATGATTCTAGGATTCTATTTAAAATTCTATGATGGATAGGCAATAATGTGGACCAACCTGATTACAAATCTGATAAAGATTTTAAATCTAATTCCTCTAGTCCGCTCTTCTGAGACCCCACCTGGAGTACTGTGCCCAGCTCTGGAGTCCTCAGCATGAGAAAGGTATGGACCTGTTGGAGTGAGTGCAGAGGAGGGCCACAAAAATGATCAGAGGGATAAAACACTTCTTTATGAAGAAAGGCTGAGAGTTAGGTTCGTTTAGTCTGGAGAAGAGAAGGCTCTGGGGAAACCTTACAGCAGACTTCCAGTACATATAGGGGGGCTTATAAGGAAGATGGGGGCAAACTTTTTAGTAGGGTCTGTTGCAAGAGGACAAGGAGTAATAGTTTAAAACTATAAGAGTGCAGATTCAGTTTAGATATAAGGAAGAAAGTTTCTACGAGTGTAGTGAAACACTGGCACAGGTTGCCCAGAGAGGTGGTAGAAGTGCCATCCCCAGAAACATTCAAGGTCAGGTTGGACAGGGCAACCTGTCTGAGCAACCTGATCTATTTGCAGATGTCCCTGCCCACTGCAGGGGGGTTGGACTGGGTGACCTTTAAATGTCCTTTCCGACACAAAATTATTTTATGATTCTAAAGAAGGAGGGTATTATCCAGATATGAAATCAAAGTCAGTATTTTCTCTTCTTTGATGCTTTCTACTGTGTTGTATTCAGGGCTTTTTCTTTTATAATTGATAATTTTAACAGATCAGAGATCAGTCAATTAAAATTATTAAAATAGGTCTTGTGGGTCAGGATCCTTGTAAGTGTTTAATTAAGGTCTCTTCTCGCACACCTCTTTTTTCCTGTGATGCTGAAGGCCATTCCTGAGCCCATCATTAGTGTACTGTGAGTGATAATCATTTAGTATTCTTTTCCATTTTGAGACTTTATTGATATCTTGAAATATCAAATAAGACTTTTTGTACAAATTATTTATCAGGTTGTATTAATTGGTTTCAGAGGAGAGGAGCTAATGAAAAAATGCTGAGGTTCACTGCAAGATTTTTTGCAAAAACTAAGCAACAGCAGGGCTGTGAAGTTCAGAGGGAGTTGTCATCTGTACCACTGAGACATAATAGATTGATATTACAGATGTATTTGGTACTTCAGATCTGATGGGCTTCTGAGCTTGCCCCTGCTGTGTTCGAATGGGTCTCAGCTGGGATATGTGACAATCACTGGACAGTCTTGACTCTCCGTTATTAAAGTGTCCCAAATCAAACTGGTGTAATCTCATTCCTGCTTACAATCAGCTTTTTTGAGCACTAGGCCAACCAGACAACTTTGATTTATAGATAACACAACCAACCTGGAAAGGCAGTTACTGGTGCAAATAACTTCATAATGTTATTCAGGTCCACGCCAGCCCAAATTTAAGGCAATGGGGACATACTCATCCCTTCCTTTCTCTTTGGCTATGCAGATAGGAAAATTTCAGTAGTATCAAGAAACCAACCCCATATTTCAGATAAAGAAAACCTGCCAGTAGTGGAAGCACAGCCTCCTGTGGTTAGCAGTATGGTTAAATCAAGGATTTGCTTGAGGAGAGGAAGTTTGCTTTAAAAACACACAGCTGAGACCAAGATGATTTAATGATTCAGGAGACTGACGTTCCCATTTTCATTCCTTGTGAAACTACAGAAAAACTAAAGTTGTAAGATACTAGGTTCAACAAAAACACCCTAGAAAGCAGAAGAGGCCACTTCCTGGAAGTGTCATTTATTTTCCCAGGTCTACACAGCACAAGAACTGCATGGAGATACTGAACTGTGTGGCAAACATGATATTTTAGCACTATCCTAGCACAGACCCTTGAAAACAGCTGCTTTTCTCACTGGACCCAAATAGTTCTGTGTAAGTTATTGAAGTCTGCACAGCATTAGAAATTTGTTAACCCTCATTGCTGCTGCTGGCACTATTAATGCCACAATTCCATTAGTGACTGGTGCATTTCCTTCCATGAACTTATATTCACAATTAAACTGGAAACATCCATTAATTTTTCACAAGAAACTAATAAGGATAATTGGATTTTATTAAAATAAATCACTGACAGCTTTTAATGCAAATGCATGGGTAACATCAAAGACACTGAAGAGCTGCTGAAAGAAATAATAATAAAACCGTGGATCAGTCTCACAAGTTTAACTGGCAAATTTTCCCCAGCCAGAGGGCCTCTTCTGTAAAAACATGGCAAGTACTTAGCAGGATAAAAAGAATAAAGAGAATTTTCAAGAGGTGATTACCAGATTAACACCACAAGTTACTGAGTTTGATGAAGAAATGAGACATCAAGGGTAGAAGGATTACGAAGTTCCCTGTCCTCTGTAATTATCAGAGGAGAAAATGTGCTACAAGGGGTTACAAATCAGGCGAGCTTGCAGGCAGAGGAGTGCTGTGGTTGCAGTTCAAAGCTGACATCCTCACCTTACACCCAGAGTATGATATCATAATAATGCACATGATGAACAAAAAGTCTACAAAAAAAATGAAAGGAAGGATAAAGGAAGTAAAACATTAGAAAGCTGCACATCAGGACTAAGCCACCGGAGAGATGTTAAATATTTGTGATGATGAGCTCATCATATGAGGTTCACAAATACAAGTCAATGCCAGCTGACATTTACTGATATTTACATGCTTTACCAAGCTTTCTGATCTCAGACTCCAAAATCTGATTCTTACACACACTTCATGACTTTCATATTTTCTTATTTTTTCTTCTCTCCATTTCTCCTCTCTAATGATTCCCATTCTAACCAGTATCCAATCAATTTTATAAACCTGCATTTAAAAAATATGTGTGTAGATCAGTACTTAAGAAGGAAAAAAGAAAAAAAAAAAGAAAAAAAAGACATGTATAGGGAAACCATTAATTATCAGAATAACTTTAACAAAAAATAAAACTAGAAATAGGAAGAAATTAACTCAAATTACTAGGAAAAATTTTAAAACACTGGAAATATTTACACAATTCAATGGAAATTTATTACTATTTTGTTCAGTCTTGCTTTTCCTTCAAACTAAACAAATGACTTGTGTTGATACAGAGCTTCATAAAGATGCTGACCCTTTTACTACATCTATATTTTTAGCTCTCTTAAACCAAAAGAGTGGAGTAAATTATTTTGTCACTGTTATGTTCATGCATTAAACTCCTGATATTCTACAGAATTAGGTACCAGAAAATTTTTTAAAGGATTCAGAGGATAGACTTCACATCTGGGTTTCTATTTCTTGAAGAACATCCAATTCTAACAGACTCATCATTGCAGTCACAGTAGTTTAACACCCTGCAAAATAACAGATGTACTTTGACATTATACAGATATACACATATAACATTTTCTAGAAACATTCAGAGTTTAGGATGGAAAACAGTATTTGAAAAATGGATGACTAAAAAACATGTTTACGTATGTGGTCTGTATTTTTACTAAACTTTTTTGTCTACACTTCACAACTACTCTGAGCATTGAAGTTGGATAAGAATCTGAAGGAGGGTTGGAAGTGAACACATAGTTCATGTAAAGATAGAAAGGATGTCAAAGACAGTAGTACTGTGATTTGTAAATGGAATAAGTAAGGAGGAATTGGTTTGTCCAAAGCAACTTGAGACTAGACATCAGAGTTAAAAAAATCCTGATACAAACTCTCCCTTCAGAAATGTGATGTGCTTATGATGAATAAAATCAACAAAACAGGGCTTAAGCGGGATTATCTCCAGCACTGTCATGTAAGCAAGAAAGTGCCTACAAGGCATCACTATGAGGAAAAAAAAACAGATTCTTTTCTGGGAAATCAGCATGCCTGTACATAAATGCACACAACATGGGGAATAAACATAATGACCTTAAGATCTGCATGCAGTTGCATGCTTCCAAGTTCAAGAGTGGTCCACTGCATTGAGTAGGAACTCAGGCAAAAATACTAGGAGGCCTGCATGGATGAACAAGGAGCTCCTGGCAAAACTCAAGCACAAAACAGGAAGCCTGCAGAGGATAGCAATAGGAAAAAGTAACTTGCGAGGCTTCTAGAGACACCATGCAAGCATGCAGAGATGCAGTTAAGAAAGCCAAAAGCCTTCCTGGAATTGAATCTGGTGAAGGACATCAAAAGCAAACAGAAGGGTTTCTATAAGTACATAGGTGACAAAAGAAAGGCTAGAGAAAATGTGGGCTTGCTGCTAAATGGAGCAGGGGCCCCAGTGACGCAGGACATGGAAAAGGCTGATGTCCTGCATGCATTCTTCACCTAGTCTTTACTATCAAGACCAGACTTCAGGAATCCCAGGTCCCAGAGACCAGGGAGAAAGTAAGGAGCAAGGAAGTCATACCCGTTGGTGGAAGAGGATCAGGTCAGGGAATACGTAAGTGACCAACCTGCTGATCACCTTCTACAATGAAATGATGGGCTTTGTAGATAAGGGAAGAGCAGTAGATATTATGAACTTTTACTTCAGAAAGGTAAAAAAAAAAAGCTGATTAAGTACGCACTGAATGGGCAGATAATTAGATGGATGGAAAACCAGCTGAATGACCAAGCCCAGAGAAAGAGTGGTTGGTGACCAGTGGCACAACATCTAGTTGGAATGCAGTAACTAGCAATGTGCTCCATGGGTCAATATTAGGTCCAATCCAATTAATGATCTAAAGGATGGGCAGAACGTACCCTTAACAAAAAAGCGTGGAGGTTTGCATTAGAACTAACAAGTCTTATAGGAAGTACAGATTAGATAGTAGACAATGAGGGGGACTGAAAAATGGCTGAGACCTTGGACTCAAAGGTTTGAGATCAGAAGCACAAAATCCACCTGAGGGCCAGTTACTACTAGTGAACCCCAGGGACTGATATGGACCAGTATTGTTTAACTACTTCACTAACAACCTGGATAAATGAGGCAGAGTTTAGCCTTGGCAACTGCACAGATGTTACAAAACTGGAAGGAGTGGCTGATACACCAGAGAGTTATGTTTCCATTCAGAGGGACCTCAACAGGGTAGCAGAATGGGATGACAGGAAACTCATGAAGTTCAACAAAAGGAAACATTAAGTCCTGCACCTGGGTAGGAATAATCTCATGCATCGGAACAGGTTGGAGGCTGACCAGCTGCCAAACAGCTTTGCAGGTAAAGTAGCAGTGGGTCCTTCCTGACCATGAGCCAACAATGTACCCTTTCAGTAAAGAAGGCCAGATTCATTAGGAAAAGCATTGACAGCAAGTGGAGGGAGGTGACTGCTGAGTCCAGTTCTGGGTTCCCCAGTCAAAGAAAGACATGGGCATACTGGAGAGAGTCCAGCACAGGGCCAGAAAGATTAAGAAAAAGCTACAGAGTTCTTGTCTATATGTGAGATATATATATATATGTATATCCATATATATCTGATCAGATAAAATGAAGAAGAGGAAATCAGACTCTTCTTCGTGGCTCCCAGTGACAGGAAAGGAAATTCTGTTTAACAGTAAGAAAGTTTTTTCACTGTGAGAGTTTTGGAACACTGGTGCAGGTTGGTCAGAGAGGTCATGGAGTCTCCGTCCTTGGAGATATTCAAAACTCAACCAGGCATAGCCCTTAGCAACTAGCTCTATTTAAACCTGCTTTGAGCAGGAACATCAGACTAGACTGTACCCAAAAATCTTTTCCAACCTCAGTGATTCTGTGATTCAAAGTATGACATACTGTTTTTCAGAACTAGAAAATCTTCATGTGACTTAAGGGAAAGCACTGAAAGCTGAAGGTGACTTTTACATTGCTGTTACTTACATAATACTCATACAATATTTGCTTTGATAAATTATTTTAAAACTTGGGATTTTCTACGTATACTGTGTTGTAACTCCTTTGTTTTAGCCCAATAATATTGATTTTCAATTTTCAGTTTGTTTTGAACTTCAGAAGCAGAGAACTTTCTGCTTATTTCAGACCTGCTCAGATGAGTATACACCAATATTACCAAAGAACCTGATGAAAATAAAGAAACAGTCCTGTGACTAAAAAAAGATTATGTGTTTTTTCCAACAAAAACCCTTATAAGCTTGCCCTGCAGTTAAACTGTCATAGCAAACAGTAATAGTACATTCACATCTATTACAAGAGGAGTATCACCTGCAGTTTTATTGACTATCAGAAAACAGGTCCCATTTTGTGAAACAACAAAAATCAAATTTAGTGTAAAATCTCCCAGTTGTAGCCTGTAACCTTATAACGTCAGAAATTACAAGGGTAAGCTTTTTTTATTATTATTATTTTCACTTCAGACTCCAAAAGAAATCAGAGATTATATTCCAGAGCAGGGTGTGATGCACCCATTGATGTATTACCATGCAGAGATACAGCAAATGCATCAGAAAATATTTTCATTATTTTTCTTTTCTTAGAGCTTTCAAAGTGTTTCTTTTCCTAGTGCATTTCTATCCAACACAGAAGGGCACAGCCTGTTAGTCTAACTCTCACAGGTAAATTCTAAGTACTACATGAAAAATAAAGCATTAACAGCACAATATAATTTTGGTGTGTAATCATGCACTTCTTGGTCTTTAATGTTTCGCTACTCAGGTTCACCTGAAAAATTATGCAAACAAAATGCAAAGACATATGGGAAGTGTAACTAAATCCTTTGACTACATGTTCATTGTACTGGCAAGGTTTTGGCAGTGGGGAAGTGACAGGGGTAGATTCTGTGAGAAGCTGCTAGAAGCTTCTCCTGTGTCAAATAAAGCAAACTCCAGCTGTCTCCAAGATGGATCCTCCGCTGGCTACAGCTGAGCCCATCAGCAATGGTGGCAGTGTGTCTGTGATAACATATTTTAGAAGCGGAAAAAAACCAAAACCTTAGGAAACACCAGCAGCATCCAGAAGAGAGGAGTGAGAATATGTGAGAGAAACAACTGCAGACACCAAGGTTAGTGAAGAAGGAGGTTTAGGAGGTGAAGACCATGGTGAGGCAGGCTGTCCCCCTGCAGCCCGTGGAGGTTAACATTGGAGCAGATATCCACCTGCAGCCTGTGGAGGACCCCACACTGGAGCAGGTGGATGCGCCCAAAGAAGGTTGTGATCCTCCAGAGACCCTGTGCTGGAGGAGGTTCTAGACAGGACCTTTGGATCTCTGGACAGAGGAGTTCTGCTGGCAGAACTTGTGACTCTGTGGGGGACCCATTATGGAGCAGTCTGTTCCTGAAGGACTGCATGCTGTGGAAAGGACCCACACTGGAGCGAAACCACACTGGAGCAGGAGAAAAGTGTGAGGATTCCTCCCTCTGAGTAGGAAGGAGTGGTGGAGGCAACATATGATGAACTGACCACAATCCCATTTCCTGCCCACCTGCACCACTGGGCAGGGAGGAGGCAGAGAAAATCAGGAGTAAAGTTAAGTCAGGGATGAAGGGAGAGGTGTGGGGATGCTGTTTTAAGACTTGATTTTATTTCTTATTACAGTACTCTGAGTTTTGATGGGTAATACATTAAATTGAGTCAGTTTTGCCCTTGACAATAATTGATGAGTGATCTCTTCCTGTCCTTATCTCAAACCACAAGCCATATTTTCTCTCCTCTGTCCTGTAGAGAAGCAGATGTGATAGAGTGGCTTCTTGGGCACCTGGCATCCTGCCCAGGGTCAACCCATCACATTCATACAAGGCCATATGTGATTTTCACATACAGAATATATGAAGGGGCCCTGAGGAATAGCGAAGGTAATGTGTCCTCACTACTCTGCCCTCTTCCAGCATCATCAATAAGGTTCATATTGGGCATTGAAAGACTAGTCCATTTTCCTGGATCTTGATCATTCTTCTCAGGATAAGTCATAAGCCACTTTTAAGAGGTAAAATATTTGATAAGACTTGACTTTAAACTGTGACTCAAAGCATGTCTGCTGCAGGAAATACTAGAATAAAAGCTATTAGAAAAGAGGCAGCTTATTCCAGAACCATGTGGACCAGGTCTTTTCCCTCAGCACCTAAAAAAGGGGTTGGCCATTGATTATGCAGGGTACTCCATACACTAGGTACCCTATATCTAGTTTCAGTGGCTCCATCATTCTTCACTTATTTGTCAGAGGCCAAACTCAAATACTTGAATTGTGACCATGCTCCCATCTTCAGGAGTGTTTTCCTGCAGTGTCTTCATTGAGACAACTTGAATCATCCACCTTTGCCTTCAAGCTCTATTTTCCACTGAAGTGAAAACCATGAGGACAGGTTGGATAGAGCCAGGCACTCCTATCACTCCTTCTAGATCACACTACTTCTAGGTAGCCTGACTCAGTTGCCTGATGGGAATATTTGAAAGTACATCTCAGTGTTTAAAAATAAGAAACTGTAGAATAAATCTTAGGCTGTACCAATCCACAAGAACATAAAGCAAAATAAGTTTGACAATATTTTCTGTTGAAGATATTTTCATCTGAAAAACAAAGGATTTTGAAAGATTTTAAAAAATAGTCTGTACTCAGACACCTAAATGGCCTAATATTTCACCCAAAGTACTCAGTAGCTCCATTAATTTCAACTCTCAATTTCACATGCATGCTGAAGTTAGATAAAAGTTCTCTAACATTTGAGGTAAAATATGCAGTAATGCATATTAGATTATTTTTCTGGTATCATACATAGTCACACTTTAAGGAATTTTACAAAATAGGAAATTGTATGCATCATGAAAGAAGAAAAGTTACACTTAAAAACAATGGATTGTGTTTGCACTGGTGACCTACTGCTTTGTGTTTTAAAGGAGAGTGAGAGTCCTACTTGTAGAGGAAGGATTATTTTAAAAAGGAATGACAACTCAGAATCAAATATTTAATAAATAGTGGAATGTCAGTGTGATTCCAACTTCAGGTACACATGTAGATTTGGAATAGACTTCACAGACATCACACTGCTGATTGCAAAATTGGGATCTGCACCGGAAAACATACACACAAATTCCTAGGCTTCTATAAGCAAGCATTCAGTTTTCATCATTCCTGAGTCAAACACAGAGGAAGGAACTACAGGGGAGAAAAGATTCAGACTACCCACCTACTTCCTACTTGCCTTTCTTCAGTGCCCATTTTGGAACAAGAATAAGCCTACTTTTCCCTCACTTAAACTCAATACAGTGTTGGACTCTTAATCAGAAAACTTTAGGATGAAGTAAAAGTTTGGATCTGAAATAACATTTGAAATATGGATGAACCATTTGAACATGCAGCTAGGATCACTTAGTGCAAAGACGCCCATCAGGAACTCTTTCTTGTAACTTTCAGAACAGGCACGTTCCACTGCAGCTCTCTTGTTAAGTGCCAGTAAGAATTGCAAGGGACTTTGACCAGGCAACCAAATAAAAATAACTCAACGTTGAAGATACACTCACTAGATTCAAGCTGTGGATAAAGAGGACTATCCAATTTCAGGTCTGTCCAATTATCAGCCTGGCTTTTCTTTTTTAGCCCAGCATGAGTTCAGATTTTAGTCTTAGTCGAGTAAATAGCTGCTTCAAACAGCAGTTGAACAAGGTATCTTCATTAAAACTTTGCTGCAGATATTTTGAGTGCTTGGGTAAGAAAAAAAAAGGAAGAGGGGAAAGTAAATGAGGAGCTCAGACTAAGAGCTCCCTTTCATCTAGGCAATGTAATGCAAATCTTTTCTATTGTGCATTTTAAGATGTAAATTGGATTCAAGTTGATGTCCACCTGTCTTGAACCAGCAGGGTTCTCTTCCCGCCTTTATCAAAGCATCTCTTTGCCAATTACTGGTTGCTGTGACAGTTGGAGATTTCTTGCGTGTGTGCAGATTTTACAAATACTAACTCATTAAAATTAGCTCTTTCACCTTCTGATTCCAAAAAAACCTGTCATTGTGAAAAATATCAGGGATCGAGTGATCTGTATCATCTAATTGCACCCTAAAAGATCTAGACACTAATGTTTATGAGAAAGAAGTCTTATTTTCTTGGTATTTTCCATTTTCAAAAATTTACTGTTTTTAAGAGGAGAAACTATTATGTTAGTATAGAAAGATACTTATATTGTTTACCTACTGCAGACAGACAGATAGATATCTATTCATTAACGTAAATTTTATTTAATAGGAGCAAGGTGATTTTTCCCCACTCATTTAAGTAAATTCTCTGCCACTCCATAGAAAAACAGACATTCATTAGAATAACTTTACAGAGCTCATATACTGAAATTCACTGCATCATTAAAAAGAGACAACAAGTTTAGATCAAGTTGTTACGATGCCCTAGTTGTCAAAAAAACCCAAACTTTCATTTCAATGTTTACAAAACAGATATGACTATAATTTGTTTAACAGTGAGAATAAAAAAAAGAAACTTTTTTTTTTGTAGGCTTAGGGAATTTTGCAGCAGTTTGGCTTTTACAACTTTAAAAGTTGTAATTTATTTTTTATTTCTTCTCATGTGAAATTACTCCTTTATGCTCATGTCATGATTTTGTATTCTGTTATGCTCAGTCATGACCATTTTTTGCTAATGTTCTGTATTTGAAATAAGCACTGTAGATACGTTCAGTTACTAGGGATGGGCACACATATCACAACTTTGGCTACCAAGGTCTCAAAACCAGTTTTCCAATGTGTTTAGGCATACGTATTTGGTGCATGTGGCAATACATGACATGAGTATATGATATAATAGCTATATTTATGATAAATTTCAGCTGTTATCTTGGGTTTTTTTCCTCACTAGCAATGAACCCTATGCCTGGTATATTGATGCAATATGAATTATGTGTACATTTTTAAGTGCTTAACACTACTGCAAAATTACAGAAAGACCACAGGTCACAGCAACCTTTTTGCATTCTGAAAACTGTTGACAGACAGGAAAAGTGCAAGTGTTAATGGAAAGCTGAGGAAGTTGTTGGTACTTGGAAGCACAGTAGGTAGAGAGGAAGACCTCTCAAGGGCTGGAATGCCTTACTCTGGGTTTACACACACAATGATGTGTAGTACATACATGTTTATTTAAGGAGTCAATTGGTGTAGAATATCTCCCCAGAAAGTACAGGACTTCCCCTACATTACATTTAGCCTTGCAACTCAAACAGTGCAATATGATGACACCAGAATTATTGGAAACAGCAGTCAACACACAAAACATACTTGTCAGAAAAGTATGCCACAGGATGTGGTCTTTTTTCCCTTTTTATACATGGGTTGCTCACATCTGTGGCCTTTTTTTTTTTTCTGTTTCAAGTTTGAGATTTGGGGTTTTGGTTTCAGGATGTGTTTGTCATTTCTATGCTTTTGGGATGGGCCAGACTTTTCTCTCTAACATATAAAATTACTATAAGATCACTAGAAACCACTTTACTAGTTCTGTAGATAAATTTTTGTTAAGATGAAATGAAAAAATCTCCCAAGATGACACAGTCAAGAATATCTGACAAATTTCAGGTTCCAGTAACAACTTGGCCCTCTCCACATTCTCCCTTATCACAGGACCCATACCTCACTCCTCGGTTTCCCTCTCACCATTTTTTTATACTGGATCATGAAATAAAGGGTTCATTGCAAAATGTTAAACTTGGTGGAAGGAAGCCTCATTGGCTCAGGAAGAGCCCCTGGTAGATGTGCCTCTCCATCTTGCAGTACCACGTGCAGGGTTGGCATGGCTGCAGCTGGGAACCAGGCTCAGGAGAGTCAAAGGCAATGATAGACCGGGAGCAAGCAAACAGGAAAGGAAACAGATGTGAACCAGGAACCACCACTTGTCCATCTCCTTAGAGATGGACAGCCTAGTTTCTTGGACTGTAATCCCAGCAACTACAGCATCAACTGCAGCATGCTCATGATGAGGCCACAAGTAGGGCAGGGCTGTACTGTAAACTCATCCATTGCATGACAGGCACTTATTGGAAGCCATCATAACATGGACAGATGCACTGTGTCTTATACAGTAGAAGTTGGATAATTTGAAAGTTGTTAATATGTGAAACAGGCATTTTTCACATGTACCTCATTTGTTCTCAGATTCTTGACCTCTCCTTGAAAAATATGAGCTAAAGATAAGGAAATTAAATCTAACAGAACTAAGCTTTTACCTCTACACTAATAAAATTTTTACACAGTTCATCTACAGTTCTATACTGTACTATCTGCATTAGGCGTTCTCCAATCCCTATATGACATTATTTTTAGTTATATAAACTTTAGTAGTTATGTCTTCTTTCACTGTATCACTCAGACAAAATGGAAAAGTAAACATTAATCCTCTACAAAATGGAGATCATATTGAAAGGGTTAATTTGAAGACAGGAGAGAATTATTCAAAATTGCACAATAATCACAAACACCTTCAGTATAAGGAAATAATTTGAAACTAGTTGCCAGAAAGGCTGAGTGGGAAGCTCCAGGGCAGAATATTGGAGATCAAAGAACGTTCTCCTGAGTACCATCACACAGTGCTCCATATCCAGCAAAGGACTGAGGTATAGATTAGATGCAGCAGAGGAACTGTAAATTTTAACCAAGGACCAAGACTATATAAAGCATAGAGAAATTATTAAATACCTGTTGTCTGAAAGGCAGGCATTGGCACAGGAAAACCAAATTATTTTTCTCGTCTGAAACATGTTTACATTCTTACAGAGCAAATTAAAATTCTATCCACTTCTCCTGAGTTTGTATTTCAGAGTTTGTTTCCTCTAAGCTTTGCAGTGTGGTAACATGCTGATATTTTCAAAGCAGAGAAATATTATGGAAGAATTTTCCAAAACAAGCCAGATATCTACAGTAGAATAAAAAACAGACAAAAAAAATTAACCTCTAAAGCCTTTAAATATATATCTATATATGTGCCTGCAGTGTACATGTATGAATATATATATAAATGTACATACATACATGTGTATATATATATACACATATATATGCAGGTATAGATATGGATACAGCTACAAATATGTTTGTACATACACATTCTAAAACAAAGACAAGAATTAAATATTTCACCAGTATATTCTGCACCTTGCAGAAACTGAAACTGCAAAACATCCTCATGTAGGACACTGACAAAGCTTGAGAGAGGGGGTTCAGCTAGGAGAAGAGCTTGACACATGTCAGTGCTCCTCACAGCAACCAATTGCATTAATGCTGCTGCTACCAGAGCAAGCTGATCAGCTGTATGTAATAGACACTAGGGAGATTTCTTTTTAAATTAAATTTTACAAAAGAATGAAAAATGACAGCTTCAGAATCTTTTATAGTAACTTAGCTGAGATGCTCTGCCTCTTCCTGTGCCTTTTTCTGCTAGTGTGCAGAAAATACAGGGCAAAATTTTCTCACTTTGAGAGATCTTTTTACTATTTTGAGAATTAGAAATTGCCAGGCCATTTTAAAACACCATCCTATTTATTCTGGTTTCTTTTAGTTTTCATTTCTTCTTCTTTCACAGCAGCTAGTCCTAAGGGATTTGACAGAATAAGCACATCCTTCTAAATTATTATTATGCTGCCAGAAGGTGACTATGTGACTGTTTTATATCCTGCAGTATAGACAGTCTTATTCTCTATATATTTTTATCTTAGCTTTCAAAGGAGGATCTTAAATTTGTTATTTACTGTCACAAACTATGGAGATTTTTGATCCACTTAAAGCTCTTGCAAGAACAAAAGGAGGATCACAGAGGGAGCAAGAATTACAGTCCATAAATGTGGCAAATGTTCTGAGTGAAGTTTACTGATGGTTAGACAGGATTTCCCCCTTATAAGTAGCACTATGGCTACTGAGCAACCTAATTGCCACTACCTAACAAATAATGTTCTTCATTGTTACTAATTGCTCTTGTGAGCACAAATAAAACTTGAAATGAAGGTCAAGTCACTTAATAGTCTTGCCTTGGACTTTCTAGTCTCATTTCTACTTTTCCTGACCACCTCTCTATATTTGGTCCAGGTGGTCTGACCTTGTTTCCATCACCTGTGAACTTTTTGCTTGTAGTCAAGCAATGACAAGAGTTCTTCATTCATCCATGGAGGCTTCTTGAGCCCATGGCCTGATTTCTTCCTCATCAGGATGCATTGTTCTTGAGCCTGAAGGCCTTGAACATTGACCAACTCTCCTGAACCACTCTTCCCTGCAGGGCCTGCTCCTGTGGGATTCTTTCAAAAATGTCCCAAAAGAGGCTAAAATTATCTCACCTGAAGTCCATGGTGATGATCTTGCTCACTGCCCTGCTACCTCTATCTTCAACACTGAACTATATTATCTCATGGTCATTACAGCCAAGGCTAGCCCCAATCTTTACATCATCGACAAGACCTTCCTTATTGGTTAGTATAAGGTCAAACAGCACACCATTCCTTGTGGGATGCTCCACTACCTGTGACAGGAAGTAATTGTCAATGTTTTCCAGGAACCTTCTGGACTCTTTGTGCTTGGCTGTGTAGCTTTGCCAGCATATGTCAGGGTAGAGTTAAAGTCCCCCACAAGAACCAGCACCTGTGACTTTGAGGCTGTTTCAAGCTGCCTGTAGAAGGCCTCATTCACTTCCTCCTCTTGATCAGGCAGTTTGCAGCAAACACCCACAACAATGTCACTCTTACTAGTCTGCCCTTTTATCCTAACCCATAAGGTCTCAATTCAGTCATCATCCTCACGTAGGCAAAGGTCGACACAACAGGCTGATAATGAAGAGGTTAGGAAACAGCAGTGAGACAGCATTGGCCAGCATGACAGACAAGAATCACAGGTCCAAGTACAGTTTAGACATATCAGAACTGGTTTAGCTAGGGCTGATCCTCCATAAGAGTAGTCAGATGGATTGTAAGAATTTTTAACGCCACCTTGAGCCTTTGAATCCTATGATTTTGATCATTATTTTGGGTTAGGTTTGGGCATAAATTTTTGGTTACCAAAAGTTACTTTGCTACTTCTGACCTAACTTCCAATTAAAATTGATCTTTGAGTAGTCCAAAGATATTTTTCACTGTCAGTCATACATCTCAGCATGACTACAATTTTGCCTTTAAGGAATATCATGCTGAATTCTACACTTAGTTCCTGTCCTACTTTCAAAATTGGTACAATACTTTTTCTTTACCGTTTTCTGTTTCTGTAGGTTAAGGTTAAGGTTACATTGATTTAAATTCACAATTTGATGTTGGAGGTCTTTTATTGCAGAAATGAAACCCATTGGTTTACCAGTTTGATTTCCTATGTTTCTGAGTTCTCAATTTGTATTTTCCTGCAGTAACAGCATTATTTTAAAATATTCGACAAGGATTTTAACAAACTGCAATCATTACTTGCTAAAAGACACTTTGTACATGACTCTCCATCACATTGCTAGAGAAGATCTTCCATTGAAAGAAATACTAATACCAATACAAATATTGCTCTTAATTGCTTTTTCACTTTATGTTAAAAGTTAGTTTAGAAAGTTTTGTGCAGTTGAGAACTTGAGTTTGAAGAAACTGAGAGTTTGCTTAGACTAAAAGGGACCGTATAGTTCCCTTGCAATAACAGGAAACCATATGGATCCTCCACAGGCCCTGTTTACCACTAGCCACAATCTCCCTGGTACCTGCCTTTGAAACTACATCACATTACAGGAAAAGAGAAGAGAATTGAGTCTTCAGGGTTTTCTGCAAATGAAAGTTGCAACTACAAGTTGCAAGTCCTACAGTTTTTGTCATAAAGTATAACTAACATGATATTTCAGGAGAAAGCCAGTTAGTTCTGGTGCAGAGTACCAGACTGTGCTGGTATCACTTCTTTTTAAAAAGTCCTTCATGTCGAGAGCCACGACTTCAACACGTATTTTGTTTCAGTTAAAGGAAGAAACTAAACTTGTTGGCAAATGAAGCTGTGGTTATTTAAGAGTTATTTGGCAATTCAACAAATAATTTTAATTGAATTAATTTTTTAGTGTTCCAGTTAAGGTTGGTGAAATTTATCTTTCTGTTTAAAAGGTACAGCTTCTGAATTATTCCTTACATAAGAGAATCCAATCTGAAATCTCATTAGTCTACTAGAGAGAGTTAAACTACATTAGAGAGAAATGCAGAGACGTCCATGTTACAAAGTACTCTGAAATAAAATGTTCTCAGTTCCTGGTGCTGACCTTCTTTCATTCTATTTACGTGAATAGGATTTTTAACTTTGCAGGAAATTATACCCTTAAGAATCCACTTAATTAGAAGACATAAAAGTGACTGAATTATACTATCATTTCTTTGTTAAGAGAAAGTTTTAGTCAAATCAAAAATGGTGAAGAAATGTAATAACACGTTTGACATCAATGTACAGAGTTAGAACTCATTTAAAATCAGATATTTTTAATAAGCCACCAGGTTCAGTTGCAACAAACTGGTAACATAACTGTTAATGTAGAACTAGCATAATTTTAAGTAACTTAGAAAGAAAACAAAATTGATATGCTAATATAGCAAATATTTTAGAATTAATTTGAGAAATTCTGGGAATATTTATATGCAAGTAAAATAAGAGGCAATGGTGGGTATTGGTGTTTCTTTGGAACCTTTTTCCAGGAACAAACTTTAAACTTTTCTCTGCCATTTACCAACCATGTAAGCAAAGGTTTTAATGTTCTATATTCTTACAGCTCTATATTAGATATGACATTATGCTGAAGTAAACCAATGCCTAGGACACAAAGGCAGCAAAATTAAATTCTTAGATTTGTATAGAGCATTTTGCATGAAATAAATGAAAGTGTTATTTCAGCAAGATAAAACAATTGTAAATCCAACTCAAAACAATCTAAACTAAGCCAATGTTTGGCCTTTGTTTTGCTTTATTTCTTGTTTGGCAGCCAGATGGAGAAAGGTGTTATTTGCACAGGCCAATCTGGTGACAATAACTCTCTACAGTCACATCAAAACAAAATCCACATTAAAATTCCAGTTCCTTTCTAAAGTGTCCACAATTATTCTTGCACCACAGTGCTTGAAGTAGTCCACCTAAACTGTATAGTATGGGAAAATGAAGGTATTAATGATAAGGAGTAATGTTGATCTACTTTTTTCTTTTACACACCTGTCTGTGAACGATCAGCTAAGAAGTCTAGCTGTATCACCTAGAAGTGAGATGTACTCCACCATACAACTAGCTGCATTGCTAACAACTTCTGCTCTCCTAAATTAAAATGTTTAAGGAAAAGAATCCAGAAAAAACTTTTTTTTTGTTTTAGGCTTGTATTTTGTCTATATTGACCTAATTTTAATAGATTTTTTCATTCTTCTTCCGTCCGAGTACTTGATGCTTAATTCTAACATAAACAGCATTCAGTGAGAAACAGCTATTTTCAATTTAGTTCTTACCTTTTTCTAATCTACACTGCTAGACAAAATTTAGAGTCTTGTAGATAATTTCAATTCAAAAGAAAAATTGGTGTTACATATTGAATGCAACAGCATTTGGTTTTCACCCTTCCACA
Source organism: Aegotheles bennettii (assembly GCA_013398125.1). Taxonomy (NCBI): domain Eukaryota; kingdom Metazoa; phylum Chordata; class Aves; order Caprimulgiformes; family Aegothelidae; genus Aegotheles; species Aegotheles bennettii. The sequence goes on along the minus strand of VZRW01001015.1, from coordinate 27,371 downwards.
CCTCAGAAAATTACAATAGCCTGGCTTCTTAAATATAGCAGACATCAGTCTAGAAGAGAATTTCTTGCTTACAGTTATGAGCTTCTTTTAGCCACCATCAATCAAAAGTAATCAAGAGTGATAACTGACATATTTTGGGATGCCCTTCTGTCTTAGTGTTTTTGTGTGCTGCTTTTCCCAACTTGGCCCACTCTTTCCTAGCAACTCCTGTCAAAACCACATTCTCTATTCCTGAGCAACTTGATATTTCCTTTTCACTTTTTGGGCAGATGATATGGAAGTATTTGATAGGCTATTACAGATATATTAAATGAAGACTGGTACTTAAACCCCCAAGCTCTTCACCATTAAAAAATAAACTAGCTGTGGGAAATAGGTTCTCTGAGGTAACAGTTCCTACATTTATCATGCGGTTTGGGTGCATCACCGCAGCACATCCGATCCCATCTCCCAAAAGAAAGAGATCCTTATCACCTCTGGAGGAGTTCAAGCAGCACCTGAAATATGAGGGACAGTTCAAGCACGGACGTTGGTGCCCTGATTACCAATACCACACTGAGTATCCAGAGAAGGGTGAAACCAGCCATTGCACCACTGTCTCTACATAAAGCAACTGGAATGCACTGATAGTCCAGTGAACTCTCTGGGAAGCAAAGTACACACAACACTGGCAGAATAAACTATTAAGAGTTTAGAGGAAGAAGAACTATGAACCAAACCCTTGGCCAAAACACAGCCACTGAAGTGCCACCCTATGATGGACTCTCATATAATGACCAAAAGTACATTCTTTTCACTGATAGCTCCTGCAGACCCCAAAGGGGACAGAGACTGAGAAAAGCAGCATTGCAGAGGCCCCTCCCTTGCTGCATAGCTAAACTGAGTAGAGGAGAAGTGACCAGTCAGTTTGCAGAAGCCAGAGCTATGCAGATAGTGTTAGAAGAGGATGAAGGAGAAAAATGTCCTACAGGGCATGTCTATACCTATTCCTGAATGGTAAACACAAGGCTGTGTGGGAATGGATAAAACAATGAAAAACAGCAAATGTGGAAACATTACGATAAAACACCAAGGCAGCTGGGGTGTGGCAACAGGTAGCTCATTAGATACAATGAAGACCCATGCAAGTTCATCATGTGAATACACACACCACAAAGAAACAGAGCTGCAGGAGAACAGCAGAACACAGAGACCATCAGTGTGTCCAGAGGAACCATGCAGATCTGGTTGCAACTGGAGAATTAGAGTGGGAGCATAACAGAGAACTTGGTTTAGTTCATCTGTGTATGATGTGTAGTGCCAGCAGATGCAAATTGCCAGAAAATGACTGTGGGAAGAACTTGCATTGTGGTGGAAGTATAATGATACACATATAGCAGCCTATGGGCAAGAACTAAATGGCTAACAGTGTCTTCTGCGGAAGCCCAGGTGTTGACCCTAGTATGCTGTACTTGACCCTAACACCTCCAGCACTGATATTGGTATGAGTGCAAAAGGTAGATGGCAATGCAAGGAACTAATCTGTATGAACAGCTGTAGGACTGTGTATAGACGAAGAGGCAGCTGACATGGCTAGTCCTGGCTGGCAGCAGTGCTAGGACCCCAGTTATCCCTGCATACGGAGGAGAAGCCCCATTACCAGAAATGCCAAGCATCTCAGGTGCAATCAGCCACCCCCATGCCCCAAGCAGCCACAGCTGTGACCACAGGCAGGTGCAGAACACAGAGGGGATTTGAACAGGCAATCACCATTGGGTATTGCCTGCAGATCCAATAACCAATGGAGTCAGGGTTGCTTATGGTACATGAGGGGTATGTGGAGAGAGATCTCAGTGTTACATGAGGGGAGAGTCTCTTCTGGTGTGTGGGGAAGATCCTGAGAGGCAACCACAGAGACATCCAGGGCCCTGTCTTGAACTGGGCATTGTGTGGCTGGGACTGCTGTGCTGACTTTCTTGACTATTCTAGACTGCATCATGTCTCCAAAACTCAGGCACGTCATATAACTGATAAAATTGTATTTATCTGTGATTAAGACATTTTGGTATCCAAATCCTTTTAACCTTCATACTGTCGTTTGTTCTTAAACAGTGACAAACATGTAAATAAACAGTCTCTGGAGAAAGCTAGCATGGGTTTTGTGCAGGGAACCCCTGACTTGCTGGCCTTCTGGAGTTCTTTGAGTGCATAAATGTGAATATGGGTAAAAGAAATCCACTAGAAATACATTGTACAGATTTTTAAAAAGCCTTTTATTATTAAAGAAAATGGTTGTCACAGGAGTAGAGGGGAAAAAACATTATTTCACAGCTTAAAAAATATGAATCAAAACATGACACTTAATGAACACTATTCAGGATCAAGAGAAATCATCAGTCAGGCCCCCCAGAGACCGATGCTGGTTACAAGCTTCATTCAGCTTCTTTATCAATGATCCAAAGAAACTACTGCAGTGTGAAATCTGCAAGCCTGCAGCCAGTTATAAACTCTTCCAGGTGGTCAGAAGTCAGAAACACCAAATAGTCTTGACAGACTTTGTATGTGGGTAACAAGGTAGCAGATGAGCTAGCAGAGAAGGGTACAGTTAGGGAAACATACCCTAAAGTTTGCATCCACAGTGCTGAAATAAAAAATAATCTATTATAATTAATAAGAATTACAAAATCACTGCTTCCAGTTCTCTGAGACCATTTGCCTTATGTACAGCAGCAGTAGACCAAAATACCCAATAAAATGTTGACAGTATTAATCAACCAACAGATAAGACAGTTGTCAAAAGTTGTAATACTAATTCCTCCTTCCCATCCCATTTCTTTTCTTCATCAACTCTCTAGTGACATCTGTTTCCATTTTGACACTGCTTATATATATCCTGAAATGACTCTTGACTGCTTTAGGGCTTGTAGTTTTTTATGTACTACTAATAAAAAGGGAAATAAAAACTAGTTAAAAGATATTCAAATAAATGGCAACAGCACACAATACGGTTGTCAATCCATCTTAACTCAGAAGAGTAAAACAGATGTCAGTAGAATAGGCTGGCATTTGCTCAACTCCAAATTGTCAGAAGTGCGACACCACACTGAAGCTGACAAAATATGAAGATTTAGTCCTCAGATGAGATATCAGCAAAGGAGAAAGCATCAGAAGCTATTCAGAGTCCCAAACACAGAGTCAGAAACACAGTCTTTGCAAATTCAGTCTCTTCTACAGTAGTCTAGAAATTCTTACACACCAGCTCCATTTCAACTCCATCCATCACCTTAGTAATGTTTAAAATATTTTGCTTAGAGTAGGAAAGTACATGGAATGAAGTGAGAAATGCAGAACTTTGAGTCTATAATGAGCTTTACCATATGGGAGGCACAGAGACTTCACAGGACACTGAGTGGTTTATCTTTCCCATACAGGCCCCTAGTTCTACGTGGGAAGTCTACGAACAGTCACATACATAAAAATCAGATGTGTCAGGGAACACACAAGGCTCACAGTTACTCTGGTACCCAACAAAGCTGGTACATACAACCACAGGTCTTTTGGTGGAGAGGAGGAGACGGTTGGTTGTATAGACCCTGCCAAACTGTAACATGGTGTACACAGTAGCAATAGACACCAACTATTGTAACTTCATTTTCATTTCTCCCAATTAATAGAATAATATTCTTTTTTCTTTTTTTGACATCTTCCTTTGGTCAGATGAAAGAAAAAGAGATTCATACTAACTGTCTTTGATTTTGGACTGTCTAAATTACGTTGCAGGTTTAAGCATGTACTGTCTGTTTTCAACACTTGAATCCATTTTGATTAAAAATTAACTAGATTCAGAAGAAAAGCCTGAATATCAGTGAAACTCAGTGGAATCCAGCATCTTGAGTCACTCAAGTCTTTTTTAAGTCCTTTTATATGTTGTCTAACAAATTAAGATTAAATTATTAATTGCTTTAGATATCTTTGTCTAAAATGTTTAATTATGTTAAAATTTAAATGGATTAAAATGTAAATATGCAGCAACACAATCTCAATATACCTTTGAAAAAGTTTGTTTGACACAGGTTTTCAGTTTAACTCATTTTTTTATTTAACTTCCTGTTGGAATGTTATGAAACCAAATAACAATAGGAAGGGTTCATGTCTGAGAACCCAAACTGAGGTTGTTTTAAAACTTCCATCTTTATATTTTAATTTTCCTACCAACATTTATTAAGCAAACGAGATACATGATTAAAAAAATGGGAGTTTTGTTCGTTTCCTCATTTTTTTCATCTCTAAAATAATTTTGAAAATTTAACAGGAAAGACCTGTAAATATTTTTTTTCCACAGACTGTATCTTTTTTATGGTATCACCAGTTTCTTGATCTTCTGATCTATGTAAGCAAATTACTTCTTCTGTGTAAGTCTGATAAAAAAAATAATAAATATCACCGCTAGGGGATGCTGATAGTAAACACACAGAGCAGTTTTACCTGATACCAGTGTGTTCATCTTATTATTTTTTGTGTAAAGACTTCAGTTTCAGATTAGAACTTTATCCTAAAAGACAATAGGCCACAGGTATTTGGTGAAATCTGATCAATGAAGTCCTGAAGAAAAACTTAAATATTCTATACATTTGCATTTAGGAGAGCAAAGATGGTATGTTAGCAACAGCTCAGAAGTCGCTTCAGTGCTGGTATAATATAATGCATTTAGAATGTTTCTCATTAATTCAGATTTACATTTACATAGTTACCTGGAAAAAAAAAAAACGTGGTCTATTAGTTCTAGGATCCTGGTGAGTAGAATGTACAGAGGAGGAATTAAAAATACAGAAACTGTTCAGGGGAAAATGAGCTTTATTTCTCCTGGCAAATTTGGTTTTAGGAGGTCTTTAACACTAAAATTAGGTCAAAACCTAAACAATTGATGTAACTGAAGGAGATAAAGTTAAGATACTGCTTTATTGCTAACACAAAAAGTCATCTACAAGAACCAAGATGCAAAATTACTATAACAATTATAAATAATTTCTGTTTAATCATTAGTGTGGTTTTATAGCTTGTACATTTGTGTTGAGTTCAGGAAAGGGCAAATATTTCAAAAGGTTCTTCCTTGGTGTAAGAGACTGAGAGGTTTCTTATGGTTTTAACATTAAACATATTTTTCTTGGTGTTCAAAAAAGAAAATACACCTATATCCCTTTTATCTTACAGTATTAGAGTCATTTATCTTTGTTGCTACAGTGCTGTTTTCACTTGGACTTTATTGTCTTTGGAGCCAGGTCCTGAGAAGTGCTGAGCTGATACTGAAACTAGCAAGCCTTCACGATTTGGTCAATTTACATGTTTCCATGGCATCTTAAAATGATGAGAGAAACTAACTTTAAACTTCTAACTGTAAATGAATGCTTTCACTAGCTAGCAAAGATTAAAATTGTTCATTGAAAATGAATGAGCATCGTATGGCACAGTGAATGCAGAGCTCAGAGCTGACCTGCAGATTAGTTCTCCTGCCTACTGCTGGTGTGTGGAAGGAAGCAACGATGCGGTGAGACACAGCCAAAAGTAAGATTAACAAAACAGAAGCACTTCAAAACTATGAAAGAGACAGTAGCTAGCCAAAGTTCAGATTATATACAAACCCTTCCAGAGCCAGGTGAAAAAAGCACTGCAGCGGTTTAGGATTTACAGCTTTATATCACACTGGGCGTGTCATCTACCGTGTTTCACTTGGTACACCACCTGCTGAAATGGAATAATACTTGGGGAAAGAAGAGGGTGGCAGGTAGGAATTTGTTACTAACTGGCATGAAGGTTATATGAATATATATGATCTGAATTATTTGGGTGTGTGGAAACAGATCAGTTTGGCCATTGTAGCCATTTTATTATGAATTTATATCAATGGAGGGAAATCAGTAAGAAGTATTTTTCCAATATTAAAGTAATTTCTCTTCCCTGCTTCAATACAGTTTGAATGTAACATTTCCAGTCTATAGGTCAGATCCTGAGGGGTACAGTCACACACTTGCAAGTCCCTCATATCTAGCCACTTTACTATATGTAGAAAGAGTCCAGTTCCATAAGTCTTGTGAAGCTGAAGTCTCTGTTGGAAGTTCCTTGACAGTTGCTTTTAAGGATGAAAGGCATGAAAGTTAGATTGGGTTTGTCTCTCTTTTCTCTTTTTTCTTGTATTTTTGTAGCTTCCTATGGAAAGAGAAGTTAGAGCTCTAGAGTTGTAGCTAAAATATTACACATTTCTAAAGCTACCATTCTATACTGATGCTTGTGTCATATTCTTATATGTGTGTCATACTCAAATAGATTTTTATCAGACTGGTTCTCTTAGTTAAAATCAATTGAACTTATTGAATTAATAGCCCAGAAATATCAGCAGTGATTGAAAAGTTGCTATTCACAACTTAGTCATTATTTCAGGTTGCTCAAAACAAAGCTACAAAATTTTTTTTCAGCTAGCACAATAGGAAGTAGCAATTAATCTGATATTCTTATATGCAGAAGCATACAGAATAAGTGCATACACATACTCAGACTCTGATTTCTATGTAAACTAATATAGCCTGAAAGTGAGATTTGTACTGATGGGGACCAACACCTTAATTTCTCATAATGTTAATAACAGAACAGTATAATGATACCTTATATACATTTTTGTATCTGATGTGTGTGGAAACAAAGGCCTTTTTCACTTTCTTTCCTCTCCTCTTCCAACCTGCCCTTTCCATTCTGCCCCTGCTAGAGAGGTATTAAAAGGACTATGAACTGTCTCCATTACCACTCTAGGTTTTGGGATCTCTTACTCATCACAGTCCCTTCCATTGCCCAGTCCTATACCAGGATTTGCAGGCACCCAATAGCCCCACATGTGCTGTAGTTCTGCTCCACCCTCCCCCAGATTTTTCTTGAAAAGGTATAGGAGTGCATTGGCCAAGGAGGAGACAAAGGGAGATACAACCCCACAACTTCCTCCTCCACACTGCTGCTTCAGCCAGCAATCAGGGATGAGAAAGAGGGAAGAAGGGAATGATAGACAGAAACAAAAGTATGCAGGGTTTTGCAATGCTGTGTGGAGTAGTACTGATAATGTCAAGACTAATAATACCGGAATATATTCAGTATAATCTGCTTTGGGAACAGTGAAACTACATACTGAGCATCAATAGAGTAATATAGTTTTATATATCCACACATGAGGAAACCAGGAGATTCAAATCACCCTTTTTTTCTCATTCCAATATATTTCCACATATCAAATTTATGCTCTGTGCACTTCTGTACCACTTTTAAGAAGGTACAGGGGACAACTGCAAAATGAAAAAAGAAAACATACTCTTCATATGTAGTAGGCCTGATCATAACCATCATATCTTTTGCTTCATCTCATAAACAAATGGGTTTACAAACCAATCCTTTTAGCATAATTCTATCTGACAATATATAAGCCTCCTGAGAAAGAATGTAATTCACCATCTCCTTAGGCTGCTTCACTTAGTCGATCAGTTTTTCCCACTTACATTTTAGTTCAATCTCAGACAGGCAAGTCTCAATTTATCCAATATTCCTTTAGTACTTTGATTTATTTTTTTTTAATTTCTAGGATGAAATAGAAGCATAAATTATATTATTTTTGTAATTCAACCAAAAATAAAATAAAACAAACCTTATTCTAGATACATAACAATTTATTGCACATTTATATTAAATTAAATAGTAAGTAACACCATTTAATTTCCAAGATGCATATCTATATGAATGTATCCAATTCTTTCTTCTAGAGTTGGATATATCAATAACAGTGGCATGGAAGTGACACAGCAACAAGGATAATTCTCCTCACTGGGTGAGTAACACATACGGTTTAAGTCATGCTAAGCATCATATTGACTTCAGCCTGTTTGTTATAATTTCTCAGGGTGAATGCAATTTTCAGGAGAAAGATTTATGAATTCCCTTCTTCTTTGTAAGCTAAAATATGGACAGGAATGAGCTGCTTAATCTCCACCAATAAACTCTATCACAGGTGCAGCCAGTCCACTAAAAATACTTCCAAACCACAGCACCATCCCGATCCACATGAATTATCCGTAACTACCTTAGAGGGACATGTCAGAAAGACTTCTTGAGAAAAGCAAGGCAGTAAACCTGAAAGAGAAACATCTATTAAAAAAAATAAACCACACACACAAAAATAAAACCAAACAAACAAAAACCGAACACAAAAATCAAACAAACAAAAACCCAAAAACCAGAAATCCAAAACTGGTCCAAGAGAGAATCTTGACTGGGACCTAAGTTGTGAGCAATGTGGTATAGGTAGTCACATTCATACCTGATTTTTTTTAATCTGAGATACCTGTGAATGTGTGACTGTATCCCTCGGAATCTGACCCATAGACTAAAAAATCAATGTTTCCCCAGTCATGCCTGCATACCGCAGACACCTCCACATTCTGAAACTGAATTTCTTCTCCTGAAAACAAGAAGCCAAGATGTCTGTACAGCCCAAATCTCAGAAGGCCTTTTAGATCCTTCTGATTAAGACCAGGTTTTGTAATTAGTTTTAATGAGTGGGGAGCACAACCCTTGACTGTCTGCCAGAAGAAAATTAAGATATATCGTGAGAAGTTTTCACTTCAAATTATTAATGTAAGCCTAATTAAACAATTAAGAAACATTTTAGGCACAGAGTTTCAAAATTAAGAGCAAAAAAGAATTAAAGATAGGGAGGTCACATGTGTGAAACCTAAAGATCCTAACAGAAATGAAGGAAAAATGAAACAGTGGGAAAATTTGTACCAGTAATAGCTTCCAGACCTTGCAAACACATGGAATTTCACAACAAAATCACTACATCTTACTTAGATGGTAGCCTCTTTCACTGGAACTACTGTTCACACATGATGGTCTTGTAAGAACAACTCTTTGATTTTTTAATCAAAGAACTCTTCCCTTGACCGTTTTACGGCTTCAGGATACTACACCTAAATTATACCTATTCCAGTGCAACTTTCATCTTCCTCCAACCTGTTAAATTTACCCCAAATTCAGGTATCTTATTAACCCATCACATCTGGAGATTTAAGTGAATGAAAACCATTTGCAGTGTGTGAATAGTTTTATTCCTTGTGTTTCTAGCTTGCCAGAGGCAGGGAAGTACAGTTATACAGAGAGTGTTCTCAAGTGTGAAATAGTGTCCTCAGCCACCAGTTCAGGCTGCATTTAAGCAGCAGTCTCTCAGAATTACAGTACCATGGCTAAACTGGTGAAAACAGACTAGATGCTCATCTGCACAGAAACTTTTTGAAACTGAAAATGAAAAAAAAAAGATATGCAACTGAGAATAAAAAAGGCATAAATTGCTTTCTGGTTAAATGCTTTTGAAGTTAATTGAGAATTTTTCCCAGCAACCAAAGACTGGAAATATCACCCCAAATCTTTTCTTGATCTTTGTTCTTGTTAGATCTTTTCAGAGAAAGACAAGAAAATACAGAAGTATTTCTAATAATGAATTCAACTTTCTTTTGTTAATACAGTCTCTGTAAGCAGTTAATATCCCTGAACATATTCATTTAATTAAATGTATTTATTATTTTAATTTACTCAACAGAAGCTGGCAAGAATTATTTCATTTAATCTCTAGGCTACACACCCACACAAACTTTGCTGCAAGACTTTTAGACTTAATGTCTGAAGCTTGAGATCTTTTTAATTGCAGAGGGTCATGAATATTGTTTCTCCCCTTTAACTGGTTCCCATCATCAAAGGGGTATTGAGGGAAGCATCTAGAACTGGAAAACTCTCAGTAAAAGAAAAGCTGTACTAGGGAACTGTAGTAAATTTACATCTCTGAGTGCTTTGGGGGTAATAAAGACCTTCCTAGGAAACTTAATCCACTTTAAGTTTGTGTGCATACATAGCTGCATCCAGAATTTGATTTTTGAAATAGATGTTTTCATGTCACAGTCATGAAAAAAATTGTCTTCTACTTTTTAAAGGCTCTGGCACAGGGATTGTTTCATTATTCTGATAGTTTCTTACACAGTTACTGTGAAGTCTGTCATTACTGAAGCACGAATTTTCTTTGCCTTCCCTAATATTGTTTTTAGTCACTTAAAAAGTGAATCATTCAGTGTTGTTCCTCTTTGCAGTTTGCATATACACTTTTGGATCTTTTTAACTTTATTTATTAAAACCTTGTACAGTGCAAGTGTTTATGTTAATTATTTGATTTGTTTGACTCTGCTCATACCATGACATTTTAACAGCCTGTTTTACAAGGCTGTGATGTTGCATTATTGCCTGATGTTTCTAGCAGTTGTATAAAACTCGCATGAATCCTCAGATAATTTTTAAATGTATTTGCTAAAATCCTTAACTTATTTGAAATTTAGGGGACTGATTTGCAGCTGACAGTAAGACAGGGCAGGTACCTGCAAATGCCTAATAAATATCTTTATAGGTCCCAGAGGAAAGTCCTTTATCAATGAACATAAGAAGGAACATTCAAGGGCACTGATGGTGACGAAGTGTGGACCTCACCAGGCTACGTTCTGGCAGCAAAGCTGCTCTTGGAAGGCTGTGGAGTAACCTTGACAGAGAAGTAAAAATTTAAGCATCAATTTTTCTTCTCCCATGGGAATTCACAATGGCCTATCAGATCAAAGAGCCAAAAGGGAGCCCATAGGATTGCTGCTTCTTATGTGAGGAATGTAGGCAATGAAGGGGTTACCACAAGATCTTTTTTTCCCAATTGCTACAAGTGTGGCTGGCGAGAGATTCAGGAAATATTTGCTATAGTTCCATGCCAGCACCTGATTGTGAAAGTCTGATTAGATTGAATTACTGAATGTATTGTCTGGTTTGCACAATAGAACAAATAATGGACACACCCTACTCCTAATCCTATACACCATTCTGGGGCAGTGCTGCATTTCCACACTGAACAGATTTTCAGTTTTTCTACTTTCATATTCTACCCTTATTGGGTGTAAATATAGGTTGTGCATAAAAAGCGTGTCACCACATTAAGTATGACTCTTGCCTTAGTGCTATTTTCTTCCAGCCAGTCCTAGGGTTACCTACCCCCAAACTAGCATCTTTTTACACACCAATACATAATTTTCCACTACATAGTATTTGTTAACGTCTATTAACAGACAATGTAAAACATTATTCTCCCTACCTAGACAAGCTCACAGCTCATAGTTCAAGAACACCTTAGCCTGGTTTTATTTTACTGTGACAATATTAAATATAGCTCAATAAGAGATGTGAATTTTGCCAAGTACAGGGAAGTCAGAAATAAACTATGAAACATTCAAAAGATTTTACTTTCCCACTGGTTGTTTTCAGTCTCTCATTCTCTCTTGCATGAGCACAGTTGGAATATGTTTTCACAGATGGGTTTTCTATTTGGATTCTGATAGCTATGAATATACTGCACCAGTTATTACAGACATCTCTCTCATGCCCTGGGGTGCTGGGCTACAGATTAAAAATGGTGCTCTTTGGGACATAAACCTTTCAGCTATTTGATGAATACACTGAGCCTGTTAGTCCATCTTGTTGCAGTTTCTGCTGCAAAGTTCAATGCTACCTCAGTGGAGCTGCTACTTTTGTCTCTCTCATTTGTTTAATGTTTCTTGCTTCCTGTCTCATAAAGAGAGATATGTGTCTGCTGTGATAACACAGATCAAACATTTTTGAAACAATGAAGAAATGTGTAATGATTTATTTTCAATATATGTGATTCACAATCAGAACATTCAGAAATGGCAGGTTAAACTGTAAGATTTCAAGTTTATTCTGCCTTAGGTATGTTGAACACAAGTGAAAGAAGAAGCTGGGAAGTTCCAGCATCCTGGATTAAGTACCACAGAGCCAGTCGTTACAGAAGACAGCAGCAAAAAGCATGAATGGGTGGAGACAGGAAGAAAATCCCCTGATGTGAAAAGAAGAATGATGTGCTTTGGGGCACTGAGGTCATTTTATCAGTTCAACAGGACAGAATCAAACCAGTGTGAGAAACCTTGCAGGAAAGTTGTCATAACTGTGCAAATATGAGCTCTTGTAATGAAGGCTGATATAGTAAAAACTACATCAGGGAGGGAGGAGAGCAAATGGGATTGGTGTAATCTGCCATCAGCCAGCTTTACAATAGAATCACTGATCTGTTTTTTCAATTTTATTTTTTTTTTGTATGGGCTGCAGTTTAAAACAACCATGGAGGGAATGACATTCTTAGAGATAATATAGCTGTACTCCATGGTCATAATTGCTCAGTTACTATACAACACTAATTTTTAAGGCCCAAACCACTAATTTTCAGGATAAATGATAAGCAGTTTCTAACATCCTGTTGCAAAGATTTAAGGGTACAGTAATGTTCATGAGATCAGATTAAACAATCAGTTTCTGGGAGGAATCACAGAATCTTTCAAATTGGAAGGGATCTCTGAAAGTCATCTAGTTCAACTCCCTGCTCAAAATAAGTCCACTTAAATCAGGTTCCTCATGTCCTAACTAGAGTTTTCTCTAGTTCTAGCTAGTTGAGTTTTCTCCAAAAATGGAGATTTCACAGATGCTTTGGGTAACTTGTCCCATTGTTTGAGCACCCTCATGATTAAAAATAAATAAATAAATTTCTTACATCTAGAAGAAATTTTCCATGTACCAACCTGTGCCTCTTATAACTATGTATCTCATTCTATCTTCTCTACAGTCTCCCATTAGGTTGCTCTGGGTAGCAGTAAGAGCTTCCCCTCAGCATTTTCTTCTCAAAGGTTTCCCCTCAAAGCTGGAGATGTTCAAACCCTGTCCTCTCAAATTTTCTTAATAAATCTTGTGGTCCAGTCCCTTGAGCATCTCACTGGTGAGCCCAAAATGGGATTCAGTACTGCAGAATTGATTTCACATCTACCCGACAGAGGGAAAGAGCCACATCCTTCGATTTGCTGGCTACAGTCATGCTAATACAGCCCAGGATGCAGCAGGCCTTCTTCAGTACGAAGATACACTGCTGACTAATGGTCAATTTGTTGTTCACCACAGTTCCCGGGGCCTTTCCTCCAAAGCTGTATTCCAGACGGTCAGCCCAAAACTGTAGTGGTGCATGGGGTTATTCCATCTCACATGCAGGACTCTGCACATGACTGCATTTGACTTCATGCAAGTCCATTTCTCCAGACTACCAAGAACCTTCTGAACATCAGCCCTGCCCACTATCATCTGTTGAGAGCACAGCAAATATCGCATCTCTGTCTCATCGTTCAGTTCATTAAGACCATATTACACAGAATCAGCCTTAGAACTGATCCCCAAAGGCAATGGCTAGCAAGCAACTGCCAGATGGACTTTGTCCCATCAATCCCCCTGAGACCAAAATGACATGTCTAAATGAAAAATTGAAAAATTATGGCTCTTTAACTGCCTGTGACTCGTGAGAGCACATTATCGCATTGATGGTTTGTAACACTGACAGTAGCAGGCTGTCCCAGGGCAGGAGATGCTGGGCAGTCCAAGTCCCCAGCTGCAGTAGGGAATGAATCAGCCAAGAATGATGAGACCTACACTAGTCATTCATGAGAAGCCATACTATTAATTCAACGAAACTAGCCACTGTTGAAGCAATGAAGCTTTCTGCAAGCTATTATCTTCTCCCAGCTGAGAGCCACTTCTGAGCTGTAATGTCTAATGCAGCCCTGGTAGCAGAAGGTGTGGCTGCCTCAGACCAAAAGAGTGTGCCAGGAGTACTGTCATTTCAGTAGAATTCTGGGTGAGCATTGGTAACGGAGATGCAATGCCATGAATGCCCACCGCCTAGGGATGTACACAGCAAAGGCAACAATATTTTATATAAAAATGGCCTTACACCCTGGGCAGAGGACACCTAAGGAGGAGTTAGATGGTGCCTACGTGGATATGTTCCTTGTTTATGTGAAGTCTTGCACTTTACTTCAGAGATGTGCTTGTGCATTGCAACACACTTACTCTGTCTCAAAAACAACAAAACACTGGATGGGTTATAGGACCAATCATTCATTGTATGAAGGAGGGACGATTGTTTTATTACAACAGACCCACAAAACAGGAAATCTGGGTTCTGTTCCCAGTTTTGCAGCAGACTTCCTATATAAAATTAACCAAGCCTCTTTTGAGCCATATACTGTTAAAACTGAAATGCTATCCTGACTTTCCTAAGAACTTCAGAAAGTGTATTAATGAAAGAAAACATAATTACTTCTTTCACTGCATGCTCTCCATTTCTTAAATATTATTTATTCTTATTAATGAACACTTACAAGTCTAACGATATGTGCAAAGTTTTTGAGATATTCAGTGGAAAATGCAAAGTGTTACCATTGTTTCTTTTTCAAGTACTGTGTCACTTCTTTCATAGTGTATTTAGATCCAGGCATTGACAAATCTCCAAACCAACTTCCTCCACACCCCTGCTCTTCCCCTGATGTTGCAGGGCTTACAGTGCTCCCATCAACTAGGCAGATCCTCTCACCAGTAGTACAAGTGAAGCCACCCACAGTTTCATTTTTTAAAAGGAAATGCATTTTCCTGAATATGTGCCAGATTCTACTCCACCTCTAACTCTCTGTGCTGCTTAATTACACATAGTTTAATGGTATGAAAGCTGCAGAATTAGTTATCCATTACTACTCTATCACTGCATTTTCAGTGACAATGACTCACTTTATAGCATTGTAAATGAAAGTATGACTGAGAAAGGGTGCAGTAGTGAACCGTGTACATAAATGAGCCCATGAATCCTAATAGATTCTAAAACTTTCTTTTGTACCTGAAAAATAGAGAACCAACAGCTGAAACGAGAGAGGCTGTGCTCTAAATATCAAATATTTAAAATCATGTGTGGAAGAACCACAGAAAATATATTCTATATATATATATATTAAAGAGAGCTAGGATATCTATGCCAACAGCTTTGTAAGCTCTGCAACATTAAATTAGTAGATACAGCAAATAAGATGAAGACCATTATAGTCAAGGCAGTCCCTGTAAATGGCATACAGCAATGAAGTACTTACAAAAGATCCATGATAACATATAGTAAATATGAGAGACATAGGTATATCAGTTACAATTCCTCTATTAACAGCCTTCAAAACAAAACCCAGAAGAGTAAACTTGGAGTCATCCAAAGAAATTGAAAGAATAGGTGATAAAGAAAGTTACCACCGTTTCTGAATTGTGTTCTTTATAACCTAAGATCTTAGCCAGAAGCTTTCTGAAAAGATCAGTTACTAGTAGAATATGGGTAACCACTTGTAATGAATATTATTGATGACTATATTTCATTTCACATCAATCCAAAGTACCTATTCATCTTCATTATTTCAGGATGATTGTAAAAAGAATACTTCCTAAACATTTCATTGAATGTGCTATTCACCTTATTTCAAAATAATACCAAACTAAGTTTCAAAATGAGGTGGTAGAAAATTCCATTTGAAGAAGAGTGACATAAAATATTTTTACATTCTGAATTTCTTCCCCTCTCTTGTAATGTTTTTCAGATAAAACTACATGCCAGATTCAGAATTCCTGAAAATACATCCAGAACTCTTGTACCATCTGTTTTTTGCCCCTCTGCTGAGGTATCATCCTTTATGCAAATTTATGTCATCAAAGATGGTGTTAAGACAAATGCTGGAAAGTATAAGAGCTAATCTTTCAGAGACAGCAATCCTTAAAAGATTTAGTAAAAAGCATAAAATTTATGTTAGAAGAGGTAGACTGGATTTGAGCTCTCCGTATAAATATAAAAACCCTAGCACAGCAATCAAGTGCACCATCAGGTGCATTATTGTAAAACCCCATTGACTCGGTGTTAGGCATATCATGTTATGAGCTGTGTATTTCCTCATATAAGTAAAGTTTCTAAAGAATAATTGCAGGGGAACAAAATAACAGATTGATAGAATGACATTTTTAGTAAAATAACCTTTAGCTAAGTTCACATCAAAAGGTTAGTTCTGTTTGTATCTTGGATATATTTTAAATTAAAAAAGTACATTCCAGTTTTTCCTAGCAGTTGTTGATGATTTTGGGAAACTTGCTATTGACTGAAAACTATTATCTCTAGGGTTTATCACAAGATACATATGTACCTCTTGTCTTAAGGCTACATGATTTCATCAGGAACTGTATGTAACATTTCATAATTCAAGACTTAAACTCAGTAATCCTTAACAAAATAGTATCTAAAAGAAGGCGCTTGAAAATTAATTCTTTGCTTATAGAACACCTAAATTTATTCCATTTTTCAGCATTAGTTTTGTTGAAGAAAGATTAGGAGGTTTCATTTGAATTTTGCTGAGCGCTTAGTTGTTCATTTTCATGCACAGAAGTTTTGCTTATAACTTTTAAGACTCTAAAAGTGTCCTAAAGCGTGACTTTGGAGTTTTCCAGTGGCTTAAATTTGTTTAACCTCCTGGACAAGATCCTGCTTTCAATTATGTGGGCATGGATACAATGAAACTTCAATGATTCTTTCTTTCATTCAGAGATACCAGGCTTCTGCTACGTCTTCGGATTTACTCAAGTGTGTCCTCTTCTTCTGTCCATACGAAATTTCAGTAAGCTGGACATTTTTCCAAGATTTTTTTTTTCATCCAGTAATGCCATCACATCACATTTGAAAAAATCTACAATGTTGCTTAGATCCACCAAGCTACAGTGAATATCTATCCATGTTTATATCTTTAGAAGCAGACATTCTCAGTGATTCAGGTTACAGTTAACAAAAATCAGCACGGGACTGAAAGTAGTAAAATGTTATGTAAATGGCAGTGAGCTGCATGTGCTTTGCACAGACCCTGTATTTTCTAAAATTCACGTACATAGGTTTGTATTATCTGTGTTTTTCTCTCGGGCAGCAAAATCCTTCAGTATCCAGAAAATTGAGAGTTAATTACAATTGGTTCTCAAAGGAGATTTGGCTTTCAAGCTCACAGGCACACCAGTGGCAGAGCACTGCCTTCATCTCCCACAGCCTTTATCTCTTCTAACCCTCACATCCCAGTGATCCTAACTAAGCATCAATTTACCTAAACACTTTCATTCCAAAGCAACTTACAAATTTGATCTCAATCCTGCAGATTCTTGCACATTTAGATCAATTCACATCTCTTATTATGTTTAAGGAAATTCCCACCTGTGGTACCACATGTTCCTAGTAGCTCACACAAGGTCTAAGTCATCCCAAGATCCAGCAATCCCATACATCGAGGCAACTCTGAAAGTAACTGAAAGCTGTAAGTCACTTTACAGAGTACTGAAAACCACAGCAGTTACTAATACAAAGATAAGGCATGTGCCTTGCTATAACTGCAGGATTTCTGCAACATAAAAGCATTTGCTGTTCTTCTCATGTCACCAGTAACAGGATGTAAATCGTTAAACCCAGAGAGGCCTCATTGTGAAATGATTTTACACTTTCTAAATATATTATTTTAATTTCAGTAATAGTTTAGATACCAGAGGCACAAATTTCTCTATGGTTTAGTTATTGGATAGTGGTCTAATATATGAAAGGCAGGTAGCCTCATCCCAGTGACTAAAAATTATCAAAAAATAAAAAATATCTCTACAAAATAGTGACAGATCAAATCAGTATCCTAGATATCAGCAGAGAAACAACACTTGCATGTAGTCTTAAAGGCCTTCAGTAGATTTTATATAGTCAGTGTGACTGACATGGAAGTGAACACTTGACAACCCCCCCAAACTGTCACATAACTGCATTTTCACTTGTTGGTTCTTTAAATGAGATGTAACACAAAGCTGTTGGATGCATCATACAAGATATGACTGGGAAACTAAAGTTCAGGCTTTCCTTTACATTAAGGGCAAAATAGTTCTTATTTGACTACTCAGGTAAATAAGTATATACAATTCACTTGAGTTTCACCACCAGTCACCAGTAAATGACCCAGCTACTGGCTAGTAGGCAATGAAATGTTGCTTTCATTGTGGATCTAGCTCAGTCTACTATAGACAGTCTTTATACTTGTCTAAATTATAATCCACTTTGTAATCTTTTTCATTTTAGTACCATGATTCTTATTGCTATTGAAATTTCTTATTTTTGTATACTTCCTTAAGTTATAATAATATTATTTTCTTATCAAGAATAGGGTCAACCTACCTTCTTTCCATTTGTTTCTGCCAGATTTTTGGTCTTTGCATACAGACACATTAGGAACACACATCGCATTTTCCCTTAAATTTCATAGGGACAATTTAAAAATAAACAGAATTTTATGTTGCATCTTTGCCAAATCTTTTTCATATGATGCCAAAAAATAGTCAGAATATCACAGTCCCATACTTTGTTCTGTCAACATCCTCATAAGTTAATAATTAAGGGAAGAAGGCTGAAGGGGGCAAGTTAAATCTTCTCTTTGACATAAAGGAAGTTTTATTCTGATCTTTCTTTGTACTTAATTTAGCAATCAAGACATTGTCTTGTTCAGCCACTTAATGCCATGACTGGTCACAGTCACTCTTCACAAAACTTTAGGTGTGTCCCCTAAGCCTGATTATTCTACTTCTGTACACAATGTATGAAGACCTTACACATTTCATTAAAAGTTTAACAAATCTGTCACTTCAGTTGACTTCTTGTCTGATGATACTCCTCTTCCACATCCCATGCTGGTGCAGTACGTCAATTTTTATTAAAGATATTTTTGCAAACTTTTTTTTTTTAAAAAAAAAAAGAAAAATTTCTTTTTCCCCAGAGAGCACTGGTTGTATTATTGGTGTGCCACCTGGTATTCACTTCCCATGATCACCAGGGCAGGAGCAGTAGTCACAGGCAGAGTAGCTCCCAAAATCAATGACCAGTCAAGCTGACAATTAGGATCTAGTTTGGCTGGTTTTAAACTGAAAACTAAGAACAGAGTTGAAATTTGAATTTAAATCAAAACCAGTAATTAAAAATGTGGATGATCAAAGGGGGCTGGGAATAGGTTCAAATATCTGGAGACTCATATAATGGTTTTCATTCTAGTATGTATTGAAAAGTATCAGGTCAGCTGATAACAAGAAAATATATTCTAATCTTATTAT
Organism: Aegotheles bennettii; assembly: GCA_013398125.1. Lineage (NCBI taxonomy): Eukaryota > Metazoa > Chordata > Aves > Caprimulgiformes > Aegothelidae > Aegotheles > Aegotheles bennettii. The sequence goes on along the minus strand of VZRW01001015.1, from coordinate 8,270 downwards.
TGTTACTGAATATTGAAGTGGAAATAAACTAGGTAAGCCTGTCTCAAACTTCCCATTCTGTGCCAACTCAATATGTCAAAGACAGAAGAAGTAAAAGCTCATCCTTGAATAAATTACCTCTTCTACATATAAAGCAATGCTACATAGGTTAGTGTCTCTCTCATTTTCTCTTCCAACCATCCTTCACCATAATCACAAATCTATGGCTAATTGACAAATGGCATCCTCCATGAGTAATTAAGTTTAACTATCAAGGAAGCTAACATTCCCAGAAATAAAATGTTTGATGGGGTGTTTCCCTTTATGTTACATTCAAATAGCTTCTTATAAATTGATGATACCACAGCTGACTTTTCCTTCAAATGCCAAAGCTTTTCCTATGTAATAGCATGTGAATTCTAAGTGGAAAGACATTATCCTTTATGAACTGTTTCACTTCAACACCATGAATCACTCTTCATCACTCTTCTAAATTATTTCTGCATGTTACAAGAGCAAAATACTGAACCTATCAATCCCTCTTGCTTTATAAGTCTCAGGATAGCACAAAGGCATGAAAGCTAAAAGAGTATATACTAATCCTCCTGAAAACTTAAGACTCACCTAATGTAAAGAAGCAAGTATGTCTGGCATTGCTCATTTAAGAGCCACAAAGCGAGAAAGTCAAATGGGGAAGGTATTGCTGGCACATTCTCACCAGGAAATATAACAAATGTCAATCTACTGAATGTATACCAGCAAAATCTGATAATGCTAGTAAATACATCTATCTTCTTTCACATATTTAAATAGATATTATTGTTTTGCTCTGTCTACTAACTGGTGAGGGTACATCACTGTCAGGATCTACATGAGAGCAAAAGATTATTAAATCAATAATTTTTAAATGTTAAAATTATAGCAGTATTACTGAAATTTATGTGATTATCCCATAAATCCTTACTACATTAAAATGATGATACAAATATGCATTCATTGATAATTACCTTTTACAATCACTAGCCTGAGGGCTTTAGGCCAACAGACGGCTTCAGAGGTAAAAGAAGGAGATGGATATTCCAACAGCACCTTTGCCTCAGTGGAGAATCCTGTCTGAACATCTTGTTGGGGTTTCAGGCATAGCCCTGGGATATTAGCTACACCAGAAACCAGTGTCACTAGCAAACACCAGAATTCTCAACCAGCAACTGTTAATGGTTAGCATATTTTTTAAATTTATTTTAAATGTGTCCTTACTTTCTTCCACAGAGCACTTGAAGTTGGGTGAAAGAATATATTACCTTTTAGAATATATTATCTTTAATGTTGTAAGGTGTGGAATCAGCATTTGACTGACTGCCGAACAGCTTCACAGAGCAGTCCCACTGCCATATATATCAGTGCTAGGGGAATGACATTTTCACAGCTTTAAGTTCCTTCAAGATTGAAAGAATAATGATCCTGGCACCACTTGCCTCAAAGAAATAGAAGACAGAACTAACATCTAATATGATTGTGTTCCATTAAGTTTAATGAAATAAATAAATAGATAAATTAATAAAGCAATAAATAAATAAAGCCATGCTGTTGAACAGAAATTTCTCTTGGTATACTAGTAAAGCTAAATAATGTTACTCACAGCCACATAAAGGACTGACATCCTTGAGAGGGCAGTAGCTTTTCACGAAGAGTTTAATTCAAAATCAGAACAGTGATTCCACATATCTACTGATCAATAGTGATCTAATAATCTGTTAAAGTACCTACCCATATGATAATGCCTCCTTTGTCGCAGGAGCTATTACAGTTGCTAAATTACATAATAAAAATAAATAGACTGTATTGTGAAATTTGAAAAAATAATCAGTGTTATTCTAATGCCACCAACATGCTTTTTGATTTCAATATAAGCAGAAGGTGATTTCTCTCCATATTGCTTTCCAAGAACACACAAAACTTATGACATGGTGAAGTAATCAATTCAGCTACAAAATAATCTGCTTATCAGACAATATCTAAACCATAGTCCCAATTACTGTCTACACCATGACAAATTTTGGAACCTCTAGTAAGGCACAAGACTGTTTCAGATTTTTTTTATTTTAGGCTACCTTTAATTTTTTCTTTTCAACAACCAGGAAAAGTCGAAATGTTAGACATAATTTTCATACCTTAAAATACATAAATGAGTGTGTTGTCCATTGCTTGTCTTCTCACCTCCAGGTCACCACTAAAATAACCATAAAGCTACTCAGAGAAATGAGAGCTGACAGAACCTAAAAGACAAATAAGCCCAGCAATATGAAGAAACAGGTAATTGGATATTTAAAGTTCCTAGTAAATCCAAGGTTCCTAAAACAAGTCAATACCTACCAGCCTGAGAATGTTACCTGAAAAAAACCCTCCCACAACAAAGACACAAGTAGTTTCTTATACTCTCTGACAAATTAGCACTTATGTTTTCTTGGCAAAATCGCTTAGCTTGATCAATTTCCTTGAAATGTCTCCATTACAGTTTGAGGTCCATGGCTGATCAAATTTCTCTCAAGTAGAATATACACATGAGCTACTATCAATATCTCCAGAAGTGTAATTGCCTTCAAAATCTTCGCTAACAATAGCCTCTGAACTCTGCAGAGCCTCATCAATGTTTGGCAGCAATGTTGTAGTTTTTAGTAAGAACATTTCTCATGGTATGAATTGCTCCTGATTTTCTAGCCAGAAAGGTCAAATGGAACCGCTTATCTGCTTGTCTGTATTTATGGTTCAAATTAATTTTAATGTTACTTCTATAATGCAAAAGAATTACAGTATTTTTTGGCCACAGATCATGAATTCATTGTTAGTTGTTTTTTTTTAAAAGTCAGAATATGAAATGCAGGCCCATAAGTTACTCTTGGCTAAATTAGTTTATAAGGAAAACCAGAAAAACTTCCACTCATTTACAGAGTTCTTGGAATCATCTTTTAAGCAATCATTTGAGCTTAGAATAAAACAAAAATGAAACAAGCCCCTTCATTTATTCCGAGTAACCCTTCATTAATACATGCCATACAGAAATGCACTCTATTTTACTGTTCCATACTGTGCTTTAAAGCTATTTATTCATATACATAGATGATTATAGAAATTTCCATACAGAGTAAACATTTGTCTACATTTTACCACGTTGCTTGTGATGGTGTAAGAGCAGTACACAAGTGCATTCACAAGGCCTTAAATGCTCCTTTGAACTGTCTGAACTTTTTCAGTGTCCTTTCTCACTCAGTCACATGTTTTTGCAGAACCATACATGCACAGAAATGGACAGACACGTTATATATTCAGATTAATAAATCAGTGGGATTTTTCATTTCCCATCTGTTTTATTCAGTGATCTTCTGTTCTTGTCCAGTCATTCTGCCAAGTTTACTGAGGCTCAGAGAAATTAAAGAACTGGTGCAAGGTCACGTAAGTCTCAGCTCAGCCAAAATTAGCATTAAGAATTAAAACCAGATATATAAGTACATAAAAAATAGGGAGGAAAAAGGTGAAACCTCAAAATTTTGAGGGTTATTTGGGTTTTTTTCCTACAGATAAGTTTAGGTAAGTTTTGGCCCTATCAAGAAGGGCTTCTCTTATCTCCTTCCTCCTAGTAGATCCTTGATTGTGCCATACAATTTCCTTTTTACATAGAAAGAACAACATGCATCACATTTTTTCTCCTCTTGTACCAACCTGGAGGGAGAGGATATAGAAATTGGTAATGCTGTATCCAATTTTTAAAAAGGGAAAGGCACATATAGATGTTAGTAGCTATATTAAATCTTTCGCTACACAACAGAGACCCACTGTTAGTCATTTTCTTTCTTGAAAGCTGAGAGAAAAACAGTATAAACAAGTCCTTTAAAGTAAAGAAAATTAACTCCTTTTTCTATCTTGATTTTTAAACTTTTATGTTTAATGCCTGCAAATAACTGCATTTAAGAAAATTCTGTAACATATAATAACATAACAGAGGATTTTATGAGGTAATAAAATATTGTCTTTATTAATATTATTGTGTGCCTAAGGGAAGAAGTAATACATTTGAAAAAATTCAAGTAGGATCAGTGTGTGAGGCATAGAAAAACTTCAGGTTGGCTCAGGAAGTGTTCAGATAAAGTTCCAAAATAAAGTATGCATTACTATTAAGATTATATGATGACATAATAATATACTAACTTACTATCAAGGATAGATGAGATTTTAACAATATATAACCTCTATATATTATATAAACATTTTTTAGTTCTTGTCATCCACCCAAGCTGCATGCCAATTATGTCAGGATTATTTAAAGTACGTATGTTTTTAAGACTAAAATTTGAAACTTGTGAAAGGTCTGCAGAGGAGAAAAATTTCATGTTTACCCTTTTTTTTTCTGTATTTCCCCACTCCCGCCCCAAATAATTCATATTTAAAACAAAACACTATCACTTCCTATCAAAAGACTAAGTATCTGTTCCCAATGGATCCCTAGAAAACAAGCAAGAATTTCACTCAATTACTATATTTTCACAAAATCCACCCTGCCAAATTAGAATTTGAGATTTCATAAAATCATAGAATCATAGATGGTTTGGGTAGAAAGGGATTTGAAAGATCACCTAGTTCCAACTCCCTGCCATGGGCAGGGACACCTCCCACTAGACCAGGTTGCTTAAAGCCCCATCCAACCTGGCTTTGAACACTTCCAGGGAGACTACAGCCACAAACTCTCTGGATAACCTGATCCAGTGTCTTACCACCCTCACAGGAAATAATTTATTCCCCATATCCAGTCTAAATCTACCTTCCTTTAGTTTGAACCCATTTCCCATTGTCCTATCACTACCTGGAGAGAGACTAAAAAGTCCCTCTCCAGCTTTCCTGTAGGCCCCCTTCAGATACTGGAAAGCTGCTATGAGGTATCCCCGCAGCCTTCTCTTCTCCACGCTGAACAACCCAAACTCTCTCAGCCTCTCTTCATAAGAGAGGTGCTCCAGCCCCATAATCATCTTCGTGGCCCTCCTCTGGACTCACTCCAACTGCTCCATGTCCTCCTTATGTTGGGGACTCCAGAACTGGACACAGTACTACAGGTGGGATCTTACAAGAGTGGAGTAGAGGACGAGAATCATCTCCCTTGACCTGCTGGTCATGCTTCTTTTGATGCAGCCCAGGATACCATTGGCTTTCTGGGCTGCAAGCACACACTGCCAGCTCACGTTGAGCTTCTCATCAAGCAACACCCCCAAGTCCCTCTCCTCAAGGCTGTTCTCAATCCATTCTCCACCCCGCCTGTATTTGTGCATGGGATTGGCCCCAACCCAGGTGCAAGACCTTGCACTTGGCCTTGTTGAACTTCATGTGGTTTGCATGGGCCCACCTCTTAAGCCTGTCAAGGTCCCTCTGAATGGCATCCCTTCCCTCCGGCATGTTGACTGCACCACATGCCTTGGTGTCATTGGGAAACTTGCTAAGGGTGCACTTGATCCCACCGTCCATGTCGCTAATAAAGATGTTAAAGAACACTGGTATTTAAAAATACGTATATATATCTTTATTTCACTATATAAAATATACTTGATTTTTCTTCCTGTAATACTACCAACAGACTTAGTTCCAAATATGGAACATTTTCAATTTCAACCTTGAAAGAGAACAGGTGATGCACAAGCATTTATGTTTCTACATGTACGAGGCCCTGAATTTTCTTATACCTCCCAGTGTTGCAGATCCTTTTAATATCCTTTCAGAATTAGGAAATCACTCATTATGCACTTACTTCTTTTAATTATTTCCCACCATTAAAAAAAATATCTTTGGTCAAAATCCTTGGTGGTTTTCAGTTTCCCTCCTAGAGAAAAAAAACTTACAGTATTTGACATGCCCTTCAGCACTAGTACTTATGGAATAAAATACATCTTCCCTCTGTTCGTTATCAAAATCTATTTATATATTTCCATTGGGAAATATCTGAGACTCATAAAGCTATGAGAAAGAGCACTAATCCATTCATTAGCTGAGTACTTGATCTTTTCCAAGACTATCCAGGACTGAAAAATTTGACTTTGCTACTTTTCTCCTACAGCAATGTAATCTTTAAAAGAAAAAGAAAAAGTAAGAACAAAAAAAAAACCAAAACAAAAAAAAAAAGCTGTTTTCTGGTAAGTTTTTGAAAGCATAATCTCTGAAAAATCTCCAGAAGCAAGCTACAAAATGCCTCAGAGAAGAAATAGATATACAGGTGACAAATCATAAAGCTTAGACATTATTTGCATGGGTAGTATGATCAAACAAACTCAGCCACATACACACACACCAAAACCAAAACAAAATGAAACAAAAACACTGAGTGTAATGTAATGTTGATAGTCATCTTTACCAAAGATGTCTCCAACTCCTTTAGTGGTATTTCTTCTCTTTTTACTTGCATGTAAAAGCAGAAGGATGAATTATTTTTCCTCATTATTTCATTTCCCCCTAGCTATTTTATCATCTCTGCAACTTGAAACAAACAAACTAACTACAATATAACAACTACAATATGACAAGAAATACATATGTCAGCATGCTTACAATCAATTATAAAGATAAGCAGGTCAGATATTCTTCTGATACACAGAGTTTTCTATCATTTTCTGTGCAGCAAAATATGCTCATGGAAGCACTGCTTTGGCAAGCATGGGAGAAAGAATATAAATTCAGATTTGCTCTTGTTCTTCTTACATGCTGAAATATTTATACTACACAGATTTTATGTTGCTTCAAATACAAATCTTTCTCTCAGATACGATGTTTTTCAAAGCTTTCAGTGTTAGAATGAGTCTGAAGCAGATCTTGAATTAATTTTAACACTGGCTTTGCACTAAAAAAAGTACAGAAGAGCTTCATGAAAAATCTGTTAGATGCTCCAGCTGGGAGCAATCCTTTGCCTTGCAAATGCCAAATTATTTATTGTTCTGTTTAATGTTTCCTTTAAAAAACCCTAACACTTTCCACAATGATCAAGAATGTACTCATCCTTAAAATTCCTACTGACCTCAAAATATAGAAACAAGAACTGTTAGACAGGATTTCAAGATTTACAATTTCTCACCTAGTGTAAAAAATATAAGCACAGATACAGAGTCAGACCAAAGACTTTCACAGCTCAACATCATGTTTGTCCACTTAGAACCCAGTTCTGGAAAAGATGACCAGAATAGGAAAAGCATAAATTATCTGCCCTTCAGATGCCCCCCTCACCATCCTGTGCCATCTTTGTATTTAGCAGAACTACATATATTTCTAACACATGAACTTACAGTGTTCTTACCCACCCACATTCTTAGCACCTAAAACATCCAATGTAAAGGAGCTTCCCACCTCAAGATCAGCTGTATGAAGTACTTCTTCCTCATCTTTCTTTTGTACCTGTCCCTCCTACTTTCACTTTTCCCCCCTAGATCTTGTTTTGGGAAAGACAATGAATCATTGGTACCAGTTCACGCTCAGTACATCAGCTACCTGATATAATTTCATTGACCCTGCCCAGCAAACTGCAACTTATATCAACAGCAGGCTGGTTGCCATGACTGAGTAGCTGCAGGTCATACTCAGGGCAGACAAAACATGATTAGCAGCATCAGCTATAAATGGAAACTCAATTCTCTGCCATATTATTCTTATTCTTGTTATGATAGTTCTTGAGAGTGCCTGTCTTAAAACATGAAAAGTCTAAAGCACTGATACATATGTGGAAGATTTCTACAGAGACTTCTAGAAACAAATGCTTTACCTGCCCTCTCTAACTTCAGGATAACTTCCTTCAAGTTGTCAAGCAACAACACTTACCACATTGCTGAAACCAGACAAAGATTTAACCCCAAGGCCTTTCATGGAGCCCCTTCACAGGGCTGTGTGAATCCTGATGCAGCTGATGGCACATACAACACCAGCCAACCAAATGATGTCCGTGTTGTTATTTCCTCCCTTTCTCCAACATGAAGGGATAGAGTCTCTTTAAATCACATTGCTGGTTTTAATATGAATATCCCATACAGCAAGCATGTCCACGACGCTGCAAGGGAAGATGGGAAAATAACACCAAAACGAGTGATTAAAGCTTCAGGAGAGATCCAGCTGTAAATGATCAGGCTGGGTAAAGCATGGGGGGGCAGAAGTGTCAGAACTAAATGTTACAGGGTTAGAGAGAATTGCCGCCTCTACATATTTGTCTGTCCTGAGGTAGGTATGTATGTGAAGAACTGTCAGCATCGTAAGGCATAATTACAGAATCACAGAAT